>JABUQX010077445.1:12500-15000 GCA_015478945.1 Trachelipus rathkii | reverse complement strand
ATATATATATATATATTATATATTATATATATATATATATATATATATATATATCTTATATATATTTATAATATATTAATATATATAATATATATAATTATATATATATAATATAATATATATATATATATAATATATATATAATATATAGTATATATATATAATATATATTATATATAAATTCTCATAAGAAACTTACCTGCGTTTTATAAGGTCAATTTCAGTTTCCTTGCTTTTTGACTGAGGTGATTCAAAATATTTTCATTGCTGATCTGTGCTGAGATCTCGATGAATTGACAGTAAAGCAAGACCTGCAATGCGATCCTCTCCAACACTATTCCGTAAATACGTTTTCAGACGCCTTAATGTCGAAAAGTTTCTTTCTACTGTTGCGGTGGATACAGGCAATACTGCTAAGATATTCAGGAGAGTAGCAATGTTAGGAAACCTTCTCTTGTCACACTTAGCCAAAGCACCGATCGCAGTTTTTGGTTTTTCATTTTCTAACAGCCATTTACGCTGCCAGAGACACCACTCTCCTTTTAGTGTATCCTCGTGAGGGTCTAGAAGGTCGTTTTATTAAAGAGAATGCTTTTTCAATATGCTTATAAGGTACATTCACTTTTTGGGTAAAATATACTGAAGTGAAAAAAAAATGTTTCATGCAAGAGAAATCGATCAGTCAACGAAAAAATCAGATCATCAATAAACGGAATAAAAACTGAGATGCTGTAATATGATTCGGGATCTGATGTAGGCACATTACAACGATGTTTCTGGAACTTCGTAGTTCTTGGAATTGTTATTTCAATACCTAAGCTGTCGCATACATTTTTAGCTTGTGTGAATATTGTTTTAAACTCTGTGTCTGCATTTTGTCTATCTTTTTCGAGAAGTTGAATAATATCTTTCACTAAGTTTATTGCACTGACAATGTCCAAATGGACACTCTGTAACTGTTTTGCCAAGGTGTAGGTTATTCCAAGAATTTTACTTAAAACGTATAATGTTATTATAAAATTCAAATTACTGATTGAATTTAACAACGAAGTAGCTTTCTATGATAATTCACCAGGCCATTCTTTTATTTCTTCCAATGACGCAAGCATTGGCTCAAGAGTCTCTTTAAAAAGGAAAACCGCTTCATGCCGTTCACACCATCTGGTCTCGCACATCTTTTTGATCCTCTTGTTATTTTGGTTACTAGAAAACTTTTATTTTATCTTCCAGAAGTTTTGTGCGCTTCGGACTCGATCGAAAAAAAGTGCCTATTTCAGGAGAGGATCAAATATTTTAGATTTTGGGACCCCATTTTAGCCCCCACCTAAAAATGGACTTGAAATTCTTAATTTTCAGACAATTTTGATGGGGAAAATAGCAAATCGCAGCTTTTCTGACCTCTAGAACGTCATTTTCGGGTGTTTTCTGTATCTTTAGTCATTGTTTCGGCGTTTTCATTTTTTCAGAACCTAATTTTTTGACATTTTTCGTATCAACTTCTACAATTTTTTTCGAAATGACTTCAAACTTGAAATATACATAGATGGGTCTATTATGCACAAAATGCACATAGAAGTTTTTTGATTTTTGGAAAATTGTGCTCAGCAATAAAAAAAAAAAAGTAGGTTTTGAAATTCAACATTGCTGAGCACAATTTTCCAAAAATCAAAAAACTTCTATGTGCATTTTGTGCGTAATAGACTCATCTATGTATATTTCAAGTTTGAAGTCATTTCGAAAAAAAAATGTAGAAGTTGATACGAAAAAATGTCAAAAAATTAGGTTCTGAAAAAATGAAAACGCCGAAACAATGACTACAGACACAGAAAAACACCCGAAAATGACGTTCTAGAGGTCAGAAAAAGCTGCGGTTTGCTTTTTTCCCCATCAAAATTGTCTGAAAATTAAGAATTTCATGTCTATTTTTAGGTGGGGGCTAAAATGGGGTCCCAAAATCTAAAATATTGGATCCTCCCCTTCAGAGATGAATCCTAAGACGTTTCGAATTATTGCCTGAATTTTATAAGAGTCTGAGAGGCATAGATTTAAACAATGTGCTACACAATGTGTGTATAGAGCTTTAGGATACTCATTCCGAATAACAGATTGCACTCCTAGGAATTTGCCTCTCATGGAAGAGGCTCCATCATATCCTTGGCCTCTTAAATTTTCGAGTTTTAAACCAAGATAGCCGAGTCTCTCCAAAATTACATTTGCCAATGCTTTCCCTGAGATATCATAAACCGGAACAAATGATAAAAAATCCTCTCTTAAAGTAAAAGGAGTAGGTATCACCTCCATCACCACCAATCACGTACCTTACACAAAGTGAAAACTGTTCTGTTTGGGAAATATCCGTTGTTTCATCAGCTAATGCTGAAAAAAATTTGTTTTTATTAACTTCTTCCACTATTTTCCTTTGTATAAGCTGACTAAATGACTGTATGATTTCATTCTGTATCATCGGACTCGTATACATTGAATTTTTGGACGATAGAAG
>JABUQX010077445.1:5000-10000 GCA_015478945.1 Trachelipus rathkii | reverse complement strand
AAAGCCAGATTGGAGGAAGCTAAGAGAAAAGAACAATCTGACAGGAAAGCCAGATTGGAGGAAGGTAAGAGAAAAGAACAATCTACTATACTACATCATTTTTAAATAATAATCCATTACTGCAAACCCAAGAAAATGTAATTATTTTGACGAAGTTCAACTCTCTTTCACAGAATGAACGAAAAAAAATTATCTCATTTAATACTTATTTTTTTCTCTCTTCTCTTCCACAGATGAAGAACAAATAGAGCTTTATTCGAGCTCTGATTCAGAACTATCAGAAGAAGAACCGATGGACACATTATACTCTCCTTTTTTACAGTGAAGATATTCCGGAATCAGGAAACCAGGCTGATGTTGAGGCATGTGCTTCTGTCACCAAAAGAAAAAGACAACGCAGTGGAACTCAAGTTGTCACTGAAAAACTATCCATGTTACTGGACAGATGCAACATTTCGGACAGGAACGCCATGCGAATATTATTTGCAACAGCTGAGGCGTTAGATGTTAACACTGAAGAAATAATTCTGAGCCGCAGCACTATTAGAAGACGTAGAAATTCATTCAGGCAACAAAGAGCAGATAAAATAAAAAATAAATTTCAAAATAAGAAATTGGAGGGAACAGTTGTACACTGGGATGGTAAGATGTTACCAAACATCCTCAAGAAAGAAAATGTAGAGAGGTTGGCCATTCTTGTGAGCAATGGAGAAGAGGAGCAGCTTTTAGGGGTACCAGCTTTAGAGAATAGTACAGGATATTCCCAGTCAAAAGCTGTAGCTGAAAGTTTAAAAGACTGGGGGCTAGCGGAAAATGTAATAGCAATGTGTGATGGTAAAGGAGCCTGTACTGTGCTCTAGAAAGCATTAGGAAAAGACCTGTTATATTTGGCCTGTCGCCATCATATTTTGGAGGTGATCCTAAAAGCACTTTTCGATTGCAAAATGGGGTTAACCACTGGTCCTCAACCAGAAATATTCAAGAGATTCCAGGTCTCTTGGTCTAATATAGACCAGACTCAGTACAAAGTAGGAATTGTGGACCAGATAATTCAACATACCCTATTAAAATATCAAGACGAAGTAGGGAGCTTTCTGCAAAGTGAGCTACAAGAACATCACCCAAGAGATGATTATCTAGAACTACTCAACCTATGTTTGATTTTCATGGGAAAAGTCTCTCCGGAGAATGTAAAATTTAGGGCTCCTGGAGCATTCAGTCACGCCCGATGGATGGCAAAAGCCATTTATGCACTTAAAATATTTTTGTTTCGAGAGCAGTTTCCATTAACAGAAGCAGAATACAACTCGTTGAGGGACATCAATTTATTTATTATTATATTATATGTTAAAATGTGGTTTACTGCTTCCAATGCTATCACAGCTCAAAACTCAGATTTTAAATTTATCAAAGATACATTAGAATACGTAGAAATTGACAGAGGTGTTTTGGAAAAGGTTTTGCAGAAGTTCTTAAATCATTAATGGTACCTTAACCCAGAGCACGTTTGTTTTGCTTTATTTGATGAGAATGTCTCGGAAATATTAAAAAAGAAAATGGCCGAAAAGATTTTGTCTTATAAAGATGATAAAGATGATGAAGTTTGTCAGAGGATTGTGCGTGTGAAAATAAACAATGAAATGGTGAAGAGAATATTTCAAGGAGATGACCTGTCCTATTTCATAACTGAACAAACTGTTTGTTTATTCACTTTTTTTTTTGTTGGTTGTTGTCATAATTTATATATAATAATGTAATCAAATAGATATTATAATTATTTTGATATTTTATAAATTTAAATATATAATATATAGTAACAAATAAAAACTGCAAGAAATATATATATATATATATATATATATATATATATATATATATATATATATATATATATATATATATATATATAGATATATATATATATAAATATATATATAAATATATAATATATATATATATATATATATAATATATATATTAATATATTATATATAATATATATATATATTATAATAAATATATATAATATATATATATATATATATATATTATATATATATATATATATATATATATATATATAATAATATATATATATATATATTATTATGCATGTAACATCCGCATCCACGCGAGGGCATCCGCACATTATATAAATATCCGCTCGCGCGATCCGCGATCCGCATCGCGCTCTGCCCTGCGGATGTTGCGCGGATCTTTGTCGAGATTTGATATAGAATTTTATAATAAAAATACCTAAAATTAAAATAATCTGAAAAAGAAAATGAGTTGAAGGCAATACAAAAACATTATATATATAATATATTATATATATAAATAATATATATATATATATATATATTATTATATATATATATATATATATATATAATATACTATAATATATATATAGAAAATTATATAATATATATATATATATATATATATATATTAATATATTATATATTATATATATATATATATATATAGGACAAAGTCTAGTTATTGACCTTTGATCTTAAAGTAAATTTTTAATTTTTAACTTATGTATAAATGAAAGATATTCAAAACAGAATGTGAAAATCGTAGGGAAATGTATTTTTAAGTTATAATTAAAAAAAATACTAACCTACTCTTGTAGGTTTTACTTCAATCGGCGGAGGAATATTTTAGGAAAATTTTGCCGACTTTTTCAATATACTCGCTTTCAGTCTTCACTTGAAACTCCTCGGGGAAGGTTGTGCTTCATTTGTCTCGAAAATGCAGTTTTTTTTTAAATGAAAATGATATAATATTTGCGTATTTACACATGAAAGTGTTAAATAAATAAAAAAAAGTCTCATTAAATTAAGTTTAAGAAAAAATTGTTCGATTATAAGTTCTTTTAAGTTGCTAATTATAAATTGTTAAGAATATACCAAAAACATCTTTTTCGACGCCCGCCATTATGTTTTGTCGATGGACCTTTTTACGGTAATAGTACCCAAAAAAAATAGCATATATCTCTATGGAACATAAATAGATTATAGTTTAATTTAGTTGTATAATATATATATATATATATTATATATAATATTATATATAGATATATATATATATATATATATAATATATATAATATATATATATATATAATATATATATATACTATATATATATATATAGTAATATATATATATTATTATTTGTTAAGGTATTACACGGCCAAAATATTGGGCTCGAGCCGACGGGGAGCAGAAGGGGGGGGACGTATTCCATACCCCGTAGGGGAGGGCGGGGAACCCCCGCGACACCAAATACCAAGAGCGGGGGTTCCGGAGACCCTCCCCGGGGGGGGAAATAGTCCTACCCTGTCGTTCCCCGGAAAGGCCGAGAGACCCCGACCTCCTGCCATCTTTCGGTTTACCCTTGGGTATTCCTTAGTTAAAAAAAAAATAAAAAAAATTACAAACTGACGGAGTCGTAAAAACGTAACAGGTCCTATATATATTGAATCATCAAGATCCCTATAATAGAAAGTCTATTTATGGTCCATAAAGATACCCTGTACTATTTTTTGGGCTAACGAGTACCGTTCAAAAGGTCAAGGTAACTGACTTTCTCCATATATATATTAATATATATATTATATATATAATTATAATATAATATATATATTATATATATATATATATATATATATATATATATATATATTATTATATATATTATATATATATATATATATATATATATATATATATATATATATATACATATATTTATACCCTATCGATATCACGTAACCTGCCGCGGACTATCCGAATCCCCGCGCGATTACCGGATTCCGTGTCGCAGCATACGCTTCGACTCATGCTAAATGTCATGCTTGCTCGGATCGGATTCGGATCGGATTCGAACATTTCCACACACACGGATTCGGAATTCGGATTCGAATCGAAAGTGCTGGATTGATTCGGATTCGAACATTTTTACACATACGGATTTTCGGATTCGGAGCTCGATTCCGAATCCGGATTCGAATCCGAGTCTATTTTTTGTTTTCTACAGGATGTCAAAAAAATCATAAAAAATAATAAAAAAAAACTCAAACTTATAATTAAAATTGCATTCTCCATTTAGGAGCAATCCACAGGAGTGCATAAGAGCCAGATCACAGCATGCATATTTGCTATTATTATTGGCTAAATTCGTAACGCCATAGGAGAAATAGTTACTCCTGAAACATTTGGAAAAAACTAAATAATTCATAGAGAATATGGTTAAAAAAAATTCAATTTAATTTTTTAATTACTTTTTAAATTAATATGAAAATAGTTTAATGAATTTTCAATATTTTGGTTAATTAACTTTTTAAAAAAATTATAAAAAGGCAAGCTTAAGAATTAAAATTTAATTTTATAGCAGTTAAAGCTTAATAAAAATTATTACACGCTACAACAACATATTTAATTTTTTATTTCTGTCCTTTACATGAAAATATGTAATTTTCTGTATAAGCAAAAAGGAGGCTTGTTACATTTATGAAAATCAAAAAGCTCCATCACGTACCGTTTTTTCTTTGTAGACACACTCCTATTTATACATATTGGTTACATAGAATTTGTAACAGTGTCTTGATTGATTATAGCAAGCACAGCACTAAAATGACTTTTTTGGTCATTTCCCTTGCAGGCATTCTGTTGGTGGGTCCCTGATAAGAGACCAGCCAATATTCAGCAAGGAACAAAACCAACAAAACACAAAAAACCACACACAAAACAAAACACCCAACAAAATTCAGCGGAGAAAAACATATGATTAGGTCCCCATAGTTGAGCCGCAGTATAGAGTGCCGCTCGGTACTGCCACCCTCAGAACCCATTTTAACCGCCGGATTCCGACTTGGGAGTCTCCACATTGTCGCGATTATCCTTACTTATATAACTGTGATCCCATGATGAGTTTGTCGCCGCGCGGCCTTTTACAGAGCCACACGCTATTACCCACTTCATACTGAT
>JABUQX010077444.1:55000-56533 GCA_015478945.1 Trachelipus rathkii | reverse complement strand
AACCCTAATATTTAAGAGGTATCATAGGTTAAGAGAGATATATAGTATAGTAGTTATATATATATATATATATATATATAGTAGAGAAGTATATATATATATATATATATATATATATATATATATATATACTTATGCTTTTAAAGAAAAATAAAATATCACTGCTAAAATGTCATCACTATTTACATAAATTCTTGTCCACAAATATATATATAAATATACAATATATAGATATTTATGTTCAACAATATATAAATACACAAAAATATATATTAATAAAAATATAGACTGACTGATTTGGCAAGAATATAAAATATTTACTTGAAAATTAAATGATTCAACAATTACAGATATCATTTGCTTTGGCATGCATAATATACGGTTGATAATACCATGTTGTTCTAATGCAAATAATTAGTATTTAAACAAATCTTATTTTTTTAAATAAAAATTGAGACTTTAACAATAACATTTAAATAATAAATATTATATCGTTAAACGTTTTATATTTATTATATATTTACCATACTTCGATAAATAAACTTCAACAATACACAACCTTACCTGCTAGTAAAATATAGCAACACTGCGGACACTATGCACTTGCATATCGCATTTACAGACGACGTTTTGAAATCACAATGCAAATAATATTTACACAATAAACACAATTACTTTTAAAAACACAGCTTTAAATACCATTTGCTTTACAAGAAAATAATCAGCAATACTTTCCACATTGAAAATTATATCACCTTATTATATTTAAAACATATTACATTTACTTTGTAATAAAACATAAAATAAGACACTTCATAGATACAAAAAAATATGCACACTATACAAATAATAAATTGATCGGACAAGGCACAAGAACTACCAACTGAATGCATCTCAATTAACAACGAATGAAAGCGAAAAGATGAAAAATATTCACATTTTTACTATTTATATGAATCCCTGTAATTTAGATTACGCATGCTCATCCAATCATAATTCTTAAAATAATAAATAAAATGATGTATATATTTATCAATTAATTCAGAACGATAAATATATACTAAACATTTAGAAAGACAGAAAATTGGTATTTCTTTTACAATCGAACTTCGTTCTCAAGAAATGACAATTTTCCTTTGGAATGAAAATATAAAAGCTAATAAAACTTACACATTGTGCGCTTCACACTTTATAAAATTATTGAATTTTATTCAATAAATATTTATTTATATATATATAAAACATTTACATATATATAATAATGCGTAGTATCCTTACAACTGCTTTAAAATATAATAATAATAATAATAATAATAATAATAATAATAATAATAATAATAATAAAAATACTATTATCAAAGCTTAGTCAACAACGGCCAATGAGAATTCAGGTTTCAAAAACAAGTCTTAAAAAGTGAGTTCTCATTGGTTGCTGTTCACTCATACAATACAAACATATTTACAAATATTTTGACTGGACCGTTTGCAGCGTACATCAAATATATATATAAAATAAAAGAGGTATTGCAAATG
>JABUQX010077444.1:40000-50000 GCA_015478945.1 Trachelipus rathkii | reverse complement strand
CAAGGCTTTACAACAATATTCAGTTATTGAAAAACTGATAAAACTAAAATTAACTAATAATTTTTATGATTGGGTTAGTGAAGCTAAATTAATAGAAAGTCAAGTAGATAGCTTAAAAATAACTAGTAAGGTGATTTGTCAATACTTTTTGTGGAATAGTTTGCCTGAACAATATCAAACTCAATATATAAACATTACAAATAATACTTATCCAAATTTAGATGAAATTTTAAATAATGCATTTGAAGTTCATAATAGAATAGGCAAGAGTGGGTTAGTAAATACAAAAACAAATGCAAATACATACACTAATAAAACAACATCACAAGTTGAGAAAAAAACAGTAGCTTTAGCTACTAACATTGATGTGAATCAAAAACAAAAAACAAACACTGAAACAACAAAAAGGGTGGGTTGTTCCATTTGTCAAACATTACAAACCGCAGATTGTATGGACCATAAATTGTATAGTTGCCCAACTTTCAAAACACCTGAATCCAAATTGCAAAAAATTAAAGAATTGGGAGGTTGTATTAAATGTGGGTACTTAAATCATAAAATTGAAAACTGTAGGTTTAAATTTAATGCGAAATGTAGAAATTGTAATTCATGGCACTCCGCATTTTTATGTATTAAAAAACAAAGTGGACCTAATCCAACTCAAAAACCAAAAAACAATAAAAATAAAAATAATGCACAAGCAGAAACATCAACCAATGTTGTTGAACTAAATGTTACTCCTGTAGAAAATCCATCTTCAGAGCAAGTAGAAAATTGTTTGTTATTAAGCTCCTTAAATGTAACAAGCAGTCAAAATATAACACTTCCTACTTTCACCACAACTTGTATAAATAAAAGCAATAACAACCAAGACTTAAGGGTTTTATATGATTCTGGGTCTGAAATAAATTTTATATCTCAAACAGTAGCACAAAAAATTAAATATAAAGTTGTACAGTCTGAAATAATGCTTAATGTAAAGGGTTTCAATGAAAGCAAATATTACAAAACTTCTATTATAGAAATTGATATAAAAATGAATAATAAAAATAACAGTATTGTTGCAGCTGTTGTCCCTTCAATACAAACCAGAGTGAATATACCTTCCCCTCAAATTGTAAAAGCATTTGATGAAAATAAAATACCTTTAGCTGATAAGCACCTAAGAAATAAAAATAATAGGGAAATCCATATACTATTAGGTGTGAATGGAGCCCACATAATACCAATAAATGCATGTTCATTTGGGTTAACAAACAACAGTTCACTGTTATATTACACTTCTTTAGGAATCTTATTAGCTGGGGACTTAAATAAATTAATAAAAAATTTGCCATATTTGAAGTATATAAAGAAATTTACCGAGCAGGCCGACTTGCTCGCAAAAAATGTCAAAATAGAAAATAAGATGGAATGACTAGAAATGGATTACTCTATCACATCTCTAGCTCAAAATAATAATACTAGCATAGAATTGGATGATGATCTAGTAAATAAAAATTTAAAAGATTTATTAAATTATGATAGTTTTGAATGTCCTAAAAAATTCTCAGAGTTAGATATGGAACTTATAAAATACTTAATTACAAATACACATGTAGATATGGAGACAGGTCGATTGATAATGCCTTGTTTATGGAATAATAAATTAATAAAATTTTTGCCAAATAATTTTTATTTGGCTAATTCTGTATTGAAATCAATACTAAAAAAATATAAAAAAGAGCCTCTTAAATTAGAAGCGTACGATAATGTCATATTTGACCAACTTAACCAAGGTATCATTCAACCTGTTGAAATAAATACAGTAAAAAATAATAATAAAGTTTCATTTTTAGCTCATAATGCAGTTTTTAGAGATCATGTAGAAACGACAAAATGCCGAATTGTATATTTGTCGAACCTATGTGATAAAAACCCAAAAAACTAATTTATCACATAATAATGTTAGCTTGCCAGGACCTAATTTAAATAATAGATTGGATATTGCATTAACACTACTAAGGTTTAATAAGTTTCTGTTGGTATTCGACTTGGAGAGAGCCTATCACCAGATTAAATTGCCTTGGGAGGATACAGAAAAATTCCACTTTTTGTGGTTCAAAAACATAAATGAAAATGACTTTAGTGTCATTTCTTATAAATTAATGCGACTTCCGTTTGGTATTAGATGTAGCCCTTCCATTCTCATGTTAGCACTTTACATAATATTAATATTGCATGTTCATACTTGTGATGAGTTTGAATATGAACTTAGGAAGATTTTGTATAACCTGTCTTATATGGATAACTTAGGTTATTCTTCATCTTCTGAAAGTGAAATTATTCTTGCTTATCATAGGTCTCATGTAATATTTAACAATTATGGGTTCAATTTGCAACAATTTCATAGTAATTCACCAGAGTTTAAAAAAATTAAATTATTATAGTGAGTTAGACAATAATAGTAGTGTGGATGAGCCTATAAATGATCACGTAAAACTATTGGGAATGATGTGGAATACTCATAATGATACCTTATATAATAAAAATAATGAAATGGACCCCAAAGCAAACACTTTGAGATCTATTTTATCTACTATAAATGGTCTATTTGACCCACTAAATATTGGGCTTCCTGGGAAGAATAGAGCTAAATTATTTTTACATAAACTGCAAAATAACAAAGATATAACATGGGACACAAAACTAAATAGTAATTTACTAAAAGAATATAAAAATATTTGCTCACAATATAATAAAAGCAAAAAACCTGAATTAAAAAGATTTATTGGGGATTATGCTTCTTCATATAATATTATAGCATTTACTGATGCTAGTAAAGACATTTATGGTAGTGTCTTATACTTACAAAATACAGATAATAGTGAGCTGCATTTTTTATGTGCAAAAAATAAATTAATTTCAAACAAAAATACTAATAGATCTATTCCAGTTTTGGAGCTATTTGCCGTAAAATTTGGAGTACAATGTCTAATAGAAATGTTTGACAATTTAACTAACACTTTCACACCTTTAAAAATAAATGAATTACATTTATATACTGATTCAATGGTAACATTGAATTGGATTATAAATAAAGTTCAAAAATTAAACAAAATAGAAAGAAAAGGGACCATTATAAATAATCAGCTGAATTTTATTGAAACTGCATGTGAAAAACACCCGATAACTTTTCATCATAAATCCTAGTGATTATGTTACTCGATGTGTTTCATATAAGGTTTTATTAAAAAATTCACTTTATTTAAATGGACCTATATTAAACAATAATGAAAGGTTAAAAGTCACTGTTCCAAATCCCTTATATAATAATAGTACAGATTTTAATATTTATAATATTCAAACTTTTTCTTTTGTACCCTTATTTAAATTAGATAGGTTTTCTTCTTTGAATAAACTATTTAAGGTTTCACACTATGTAAGAAAATTTATTCATAATTTAAAGCTTAAAGTACATGAGAAAAACCCCACTTTGTTTTCCAATTGTGACCCTAATGCAATATGCTTATATGAAGAAAGTTGTAATGTCATTTTTAGGCAATATCAACAAGAAAAATTTTAAACATATCAGTATTTAATAAACCCAAAAAAGAATAAAGAAACAAATTTGGTCACACAACTCAATCTTTTTCTTGATAAAAACAATATAATTAGAGTAAAGAGTAAATTTGCAAACTTAGATGCTGATTTTAATCAAAAAAATCCAATTTTGCTGCATAAAAATCACTCTTTAACAGACATAATAATTAAAGAATTACATGTAAAAATGAAACATGCAGGTGTCTATAAACTTTTAGCTATAATAAGAAAGGAGTTTTATATTCCAACAGCATATTCAGTAGTTAAGAAAAATATAAAAAACTGCATAAAATGTAAATTAATGTATGGCAGAGCAATAAAAATTAATCAGAACCATTACAAAGATTATAGAATAAATCCATCTCAAATTCCATTTAGAGAAATATTTCTTGACCACATTGGACCTTTTAATATAAAAATAAATAATGTAGTAGAGAAGATTTACATATTAATTATAACTTGCACATATACTAGAGCTGTAAACCTTGTTCTATGTAAAAATGTAGATAATAAGTGCTTTATTTCTGCTTTTCAATTTCATGTGTTTGACTTTGGATTCCCACAACTTATAGTTAGTGACCAGGGAAGTAGTATAGTAAGTTCAGTGCAAATTATTAAAGATTTTATTAATAACATAGAGGTAAAAAAGATTTTAGAGTTTTCACCATACCCTGGTAAAGCTAGTTTTCTAGGAGGTTTAGTTGAATCTTTAGTCAAACAGGTGAAAAACATTATCTATAGTGCTATAGGAAAAAATATATTAGAGCAGGATGAGTTTTCTTTATTAGTTAGGGAAGCAAACATGCTTATAAATAAAAGGCCAGTAGCATTTAAGTCAATATTGAGAAACCCTGAGGTGGATCCAAATATCCCATTTGCAATAACACCGGAGATATTGCTGAAAGGATATGAGGTTCCAGCTTTGGTTGTTTCTTCTCATTTATTTCATGATGGTGTAGATCATTCAGATGATCCTGATTGGTCTCCTTGTGAACCTGATCAGGATCAGTTATATTTGACTTTTTCAAAAAATACAGAAAAGTGAAATCTAATTTGAATGCATTTGTACTATTGATGAATTCTTAGCAAAACCTACAATATCTTGCCCACTAACCAGCAGATTTAAATATAAAATAAAACCACACCTTCACTGGAATTGGAGATATTGTGCTGTCAAAGAAAATAACTAAACCATACTTCCAAACAATATAGCATGGGACCGTACAAGAAAATCAAAAAAATAATGATTTATTTAAAACTGTTTCTGTAAAAATTAAAAAAAACCTAACCAAGAAATTATAACCCGACACACATCAGATATTTATTATTTATAAAAAAAAATACAAAATTCATGAAAAAGCTGCCAGAAACAGTTTCCACTACTAATGATAAGAACAATGATGCTGACAGTAGAGTAAAAAGGAAAGCTGCAGTTCAATGTAGAGAGCTACATAAAAAGCTCATAAATCAAGGGCAACTTTAGTATCTCCAGCAGTGGGTATCTAATGGGTATCTGTGTCCTTCTGTAATAGAGACATTGATTTACATTTGAAATAACAATGTAAAGTGAATTTGTTATCATGTTTGCTTTGCATGCTTTTCAAATGGGTGTCTGTGTCCTTCTGTAATAGAGACATTGATATGCATTTGAAATAACAATGTAAAGTAAAATTTGTTATCAAATTTACTTTGCATACTTTTCAAAATTAAATTCATTTAGAATTTAATTTTGGCCTCCTCCCAGTGTTAAAAAATATACATTGTATAATGTATATTATGTACCTTATACAATGTATATTATTTTATTTTTTTTTATACTATTTAATATATATATATATATATATATATTATATATATATATATATATAGTATATAATATATATGTATATGTATATGTATGTATGTGTATATATATGTATATATGTATATTATGTGTTAATTGTTATGTGATATATATATTATATATATATATTATATATTATCATATATATATATATATAATATATATATATATATATATATATATATATATATAATATATATATATTTATATATATATATATATATATATATATATACTATATTATATATATATATATATATGTATATATATTGTATATATGAGATAATATATGTATATGCTATATGTATATATATATATACTATATATATATAATATATATATATATATATATATATATATATATAATATAATATATTATATATATATTACATATATTATATATATATATATATATATTATATATAATATATATATTATATATATTAATATATTATATAATGTATATTATTTTATTTTCTTTATATACTATATATATGTATATATATATATATTATTTTTTTTATTTCTTTTTTATTCAAGTGGCCATATTGAAGTGTGAAATTTGATTTTTGAATCCTTATTTGAATAATAAAAATAAATTTTTTAATAAAAAAAAAATTAACTAAAATACACCATGAGCTTGGTTTTGAATGCACCCTAAAAATGTATTTGGAATTTGCGATGACGTCAAAGATTCTATTGTTATGACTTTTGATTTTTTGACGAATAGCAAAAGCCAGCCCTAATCTCTTGCAACATTGAGCAATGGGATAAAGGTGCAGACCTAAAATACATTTCTCTGGAGCTAGAACTATGTTTCTAGTTCTGCCACAACTGGCATAATAATAATAATAATAAAAAAGGATTTAATAATCAAGTACAATACTTCAAATGGCCAAAGAATAAAAAAGAAAATAATAATAACAAACTAAAAAGTTTTATTATTTTTTTTCATACATTATTGTAAGTGGTCTAGGCCACCATACCTGGACCTGAAGAAGTTAGCAGCATAGGCTAAATATTAGAAGAGGCCTTTCACCCCAGATGAGGAGATATATCAAATTGGAGGAACTTCTTTTCCTAAATAGGGTAAGCATCAACAACTAAGCTCATTCTGTATAGCTGATAGTTTGATTTTAGTTCTTACCCACCATACTTTATATGGTAGAATTCAATAGAGAAGCTAACCTAAATCTTTAAATTTAAAGTGAATCATTACTGTAGAGTTGACTATCAAAATAAATTAAAAATAAAATTTCAGTTTAAAGTAAAAGTCAAAATTTATATTTGATACTAGGCTAGCGAATGAAGAAAATTAATAATTAATATAATAAAAAAATAAAACAATAATAATAATAATAATAATAATAATAATAATAATAATAATAATAATAATAATAATAATAATAATAATAATAATAATAATAATAATAATAATAATAATAATAATAATAATAATAATAATAATAAGTAAATAAATAAAATAGGAGCTTATAAGATCCCATTATTACAGATTGGGTGTTTGCTCCAAATAGAGGATAGTTAGCCGAACTGTTAATGGTTTTATCACAGAAGAGGAAGAACATCAGCTATAAAGAGGATTTTTTTTTATAATAAATTTTTAATGATTAATAATACCCCCTATAAATAGTTGTAAAGTTTTTTATAGTAAAAATTTTAAAATCGACTTCTTTTGAAAAATCCCTCGTTCCATACGTTACAGGTAGGTGTGACGTTTCGTCATTTTCCACCTTCTCTATCTCATTCAGGAGTTTCGGCTCTTCACCTGAAAACAGGACTTTATTGCCGCTATCAGAGACTCCGGACGCTCCCGTGCTCTTTGCTTCTTCCTTCTGTCTACCTGAACTCCCTTGTCCTCTACTACTGTTGTTGAAATAAGGAGGGACACGACAGTCTCTTGCGAGATGCCCTCTCCTTTGACACTTAAAGCACGTGATCACCTCTCTCGGCTCACTGCTACTGCGACGATAGTTCTGTCTGTCGCCGCTCCCACTTCCGATCCTGCTTTCATTGTTAGTTGCTCTTGATGCATGTTGGTTGCTACTCTTATGATTACCATTCGTGGAGTAACCATTGCCTTTAGATCTAAAATTATTATTGTTATGTGTGCTCTTATCAACGTGATTGTGACTACGCGTGTGACTACTTACTGCGAACTTTAAACGATGCGCTTCCATGTATCCTTCTGAACAAGTTATTATCTCTTCTGGTGCTTTCTTCTTCGTTTCCCTTAGGTAGGTTGCGAGTTCCTTTGGAACAGTATTCAAATACTTATCCACTGAGAAAAACTCAATAAGATCATCAGGTGTCAGTGTTACATCAGCTGCTGTTATCCACTTTTTAAGAGCTTCAATAATCCTCTGCAAATACACCCTAGGATTATCATCTTCCGTAGGAGTCATAGTTTTATACTTCGTACAGTACCCACTTTCCGTGAGTCCGTACCTCTCCAATAAAGCTCTTTTCAAACCTTCATAGTTCTTCAACTCTTCAACAGTCATGTTATTGAACACACTGACAGCTTTACTTGTTAGGAAACATCCTAAAACAAACGCTCGCTTTTCCACAGGGATGTCGTTCGCCTCTGCTTGCTTCTCAAACATTAACAGATATTCTTCAATATCGTTTTTCTTCTCATCGAAGAATGGAAGTTTCAATTTCGGATACTTATTAGCATAGGAAGTGCTATGGCTGCTCTGAGCGCTCTGCGATGCTACTGCTGCGTCATGTTGACGTTGTTTTTCTTCCGCATCAAGCTTCATCTGAAGCATTCTTTCTTCTGCTTCTAATTTAGCCTTTTCTCTTCGCTCCTCTGCTTCGAGTTTGGCTTTCTCTACTCCAGCTTCAGCCTCAAGCTTAGCTTTCTCTACTCCAGCTTCAGCCTCAAGCTTAGCTTTCTCTACTCCCGCTTCAGCTTCAAGCTTAGCTCTCTCTCTTTCATCTTCAAACTTAGCTTTCTCCCTCCGCTCTTCTATTTCAAGCGCTAACTTTTTCTCCTCTAAAGCAGCAGCTAACTTCTTTTCCTCCAAAGCTAACTTTTGTTGTTCGAGCGCAGCTTCTTGAGCCGCTCGGTCTTTTAATAAAGCAGTGATTTCCTTCACACCTAAACCTCCTGATTTACAGATCTCCATAAACTCAGCATTAGATGTAGCCATAGTTATATTTGTTGTATACAAAACAAATTACAAAATATATTGTTCGCTAACAGAGTCACTTTCAACGCACGAATCACAATCCCGTTTTCTACCAAAATTTTAAAATTTGTCTTCTATTGATAACGCATGAAAACAAATTTCTAACCAAAAAATTACAAATATATATATATATAATAATAATATATATATATATATATATATATTATATATATATATATATATATATAATATATATATTATATATATATAGATATATAATATATATATATATATAGGTATATATAGATATATATATATATATATATATATATATATATATATTAGTATATAATAAATAATATATATATAAATATATATATATATAAATATAATATAGATATAATATATATATATATATATATACTATATATATATATAATATATATATATATAATATAATACTTATATATATACATAATATATATAATAATAATAAATTATATAGTATATACTAGTGTTAAGAATCTGTAGTAAAATTTCACAAAATCTTGCGGGAAAGTAGAGTTTTCGCCCCAGAACACAAAGTAAGTGGAAATCGAGAATTTTCGAAATCACTATTCGCTTCGACTCAACTTGAGTAAATTTAAAACGCCTTATCTAATTCAATATTATACAATATATATATATAATATAATTTTTCATAGAATATTAAATTATATTTTAATTTATATATATATAAAGTCATATAGAATAGGTCTCTGATTAGAAAATATATACCAAAGAAGAGTTATTCTCCGAGATTTATTCCAGTGTTTCTCTGTTTCGAAACGACAGGTATTGTTGTAATAACAGTTTGTTATTCCAGCAATACACAAAAAATCATATATGTTTAACTTCAATAAAACAAATAGTCCAAACGACTATATTGACAGTTAAAAAAACAAAACACAATATCAACATATATCATATATCAACAATTGGGATATTAGTTGCAACACTTGAACATTAGTTCTGGCACAGGTCTTAGCAAAAACGACTGTACGACCTTGAGCTCAAATATTCAATAAAATAGCAAAAATAACTTTACTACAGGCAATTCATTGACAAAGAAATAATGACTGAAAGGTTATAATATAAGATCCCGAGACAGGTATACCCAATTTATAAATGTAGTGCGATTGAATGAAAAGATATTAAATTATTTGTCATAAACTTACTCTTCCAACGTATAAACAAATCCTTTGGCCAGGCCCCCGTGACAATCCAATCAACAAACACCTTTTATGATTCTCAAACCTGTATTGTAGCAGTATCCAGGCCTTCTGTTAAATGAGTTACGGCCTGTGCAATATTAGAATGCAATACTATACTTTAAAACTCACCAACTTTATCTCCCTGAAGACCCTTCAAGTGAAACAAC
>JABUQX010077444.1:0-15000 GCA_015478945.1 Trachelipus rathkii | reverse complement strand
CAGATATTTTTAATGTTTCTGCTTTCTTCTCAATTTCTTTTAGTAGACTTTTAATAATTTTTTAAAAAATCAAAATAGTTTCAACTCTTCAACATTTTATAAAATATTAAAAGAAAATCGATAATGTTTAAATTTTATCAATAAAATATCGATATTCATCGATTAGGAATATCGAAGGGGGGTATTACGAGAGAGCCTATATATATAAACAGAACAAAACTTTTTTTCAAGCGTGTTATTTTAATAATGTTCTTTTAAGTTGCGTATTGTTCCTGTGTTATGAGACACGATGCAAAGCATTAAAAGCACTGATGAAAAGTGAACAAAAACATGACAAATCGGTACGGAAAATAAAAAACTGACTAAAAATGTTTTTTTGTTGTTGTTTTTATTTTATTTTTTAAAAGAGATATCTACGATTTTTAAAGCTTGAATTTCACAATAGATAAGAAGAGGACCTTGAAGTGATATTGTATGATGAATCTTTTATTTTTATCTAATAATTATAATAATTATCTACTTTTTTTATTTATTATTTTTTTGCATTTATTGTACACCTGTCACAGCCACAGGTCTTTCAAGGATACAATTTGGAACTGTGCTCAGAGTGGGGGGATAAGAGCTTGGCATCTCAGAAGGAGGTCTTCTGTAGTATTGTGATGTTTAAATTGAATCTATTTTATTGAGATTGTAAGTTTGAGTATTGATCCAATCTTAGTCCGGATAATGTGATGTTTGATTTTATAGATCGTTTTGGCCTTTGGGTGTTTGATATTATCTGTCGGAGGCGTGCGTTGATGAGGTCATTTGATTGGTGAATGTTAAGATTATTTTGTATGATTATTATAAAATAATCTTAACATTAACCAATCAAATGACCTCATTGTGTGGATTTGTATGATTATTGTGTGGAAGTGTTTGTTTAATGGGTGTTGTTCGGAGTGGGGAATAATATTTAAAATCTTAATGTAGTAAAGAGCAAGTGATGAAGGTAGAGATCTTAGGTGGTTTCTTGCGTAGTCCTGAAGGCTGTTGTGGCAAGAGTTTGTAGGGCAAGAGTGTTGAAGGATTTTGTTTGTTGTGCCAGTTAAAGATGTACCCTTGATCATGGTCCAAATGATCCCATAGTGGATGAACTTTTGTCTCATTGAATAAATGTTGGATTAGATGATTTTGGTGCAATCAGTTGTGATTCATAGTGCTGAGTTTTGTAATAAAAATGTCTTTGGAGTTTTCCTATGTTCGTGTGAGTTGTCGCAGGACACCACTCTGGGAATGCTTGGTTTAGTGTTGGTCTAGTAACTGTTTGCATGTAATGGTAAGAGTGACTGTTTCGTTGATGAAATCACTTTTACTGGAATGACCGTAATATATATATATATATATATATATATATATATATATATATATATATATATATATATATATATATATATATATATATATATATAATATATAATATATATAATATATATATATATATATATATATATATATATATAGTTATATTATATATAAATAATATATTATATTATATATATATAATATAATATATATATATATATATATATATATATATATAATATATATATATATAATATATATTATATATATATATATATATATATATATATATATTATTATATATATATATATATATATATATTAATATATATAATATAAATATATATAAGAAGAGGTGACTAACTAATCATATATATGATTCGACCGTCGTCGAATGTGGACTTAGTGGAAACCAGAGGGGAGGCGAAAATACAGAGGGGACCAGAAACAGAGAGAGAGATTGGAAAGAAGAAGGATAGTCAGAGGCGATTATTGAAGAGATGAAGTCATCTGGGAATCTACTGAAGATTTTTAATTGGAATATTTTAGAGAAGAGAGAGAGAAAGAAATCATCTCAATGGGTGGCTAAAAATTTCAAGGAAAAAGAAAATTACGATTATTGGATTTTTTTAAAAAATGTAAAATTTTAACATTTAAAATTTATTTCATTTTAATTAATCTAGGTTGGAGGAGCAGCAAATTCTTTCAAAATCATCGGCATCCAACGCAACCTGTGGATAATTACAATTACCGTTGCTTAAATAAACTAAATATAAAAATTATTAAAGAAGAAATTTAAAAACACAGACAGTAGAAGTGGAGCTGCGTTTCCCAAGTCTATCGTCGAGTCATATGAAGTAAATTTTCCAAAATTCTCTTCCACTGGTAGCAAGGGGCTGGAAACCCTTTCTAATCACATTTATCGAACTATTCTCGCGCTGCGAATGTGATGAAAATATAATAATTTACTAACTATACTAGCTAGTCAGTAAAAAACTCATGTAATCCTGATTTAGATAGATATTTATATGTCAAATCTATGTGATATATTACGCATATAATAATAAAGTTCAATGTATTAAACCTTAGCAGTGTGCCTGTGACCCATTACGCACAAATGGCGATCTCTTAATGGAGAGTAATTACATGAGCACATAGGTCATGGATTATATGAATATATTGTCATATGTCTCGTTCCTAAACGCATCCCGTTCATTCTTCAAAGAATTCAATGAGCTTCCATTATAATACTAGATAGATCTATCCATCTATATCTCCCGACATGACAGAAACATGGAGGGTTTGACAGCGACACGCCGAACGTTTTTTAATATGGTGAAATAGTGGTAAATAATATTAATATTAATAGTGAAATATATTTGGCAAACATACTAATAGTAATAACAGTGATTATGATAATAATAATGATAATGATAATAATAATACAGTGTAATATTAGTTAATGAAAATTTATGAATTATAGTGAAATAATGGTAAATAATTAATATTTTGTGAAATATTGTGTAGGCATAAAAATATTAATTTTAAAACATAGTGCAGTGATAAGTGATAGTAGTGATAATAATAGTAATGATAGTCGATAGATAATAATAGTAGTGATATTTATATTTGTATATATATTGTGTATGTGTATATGTATTTAGGTTATGTATATGTATTTATGTATGTATGTATGTGTGTATATGTATATATGTATATATGTGTATATATGTGTATATGTATGTGTATGTATATATGTATATATATGTATATGTGTATTGATTATATGTATATATATATATATATATGTATATATATATATATATATATATATATATATATTATATATATATATATATATATATATATATATATATATATATAATATATATATATATATTATATTATATATTATATATAACTATATATATATATATATATTATATGTATATATATTATGTGTATGTATATATATTTTTTTTAAATTATATTTATTTATTTATATAAAAAAAGCGCCCGATTAGCTCAGTGTTAGAGCACTCGCCAACAAAGCAGGGGCCCAGGTTCGCAACTGTCGGGTGGGAGAATGTGAGCGTATTTCTCTCCTTGGGCTTTGGCTCCGTCCTGCTCGGACGTTAAGTGAGTACACCTTCTCCTTGATTAGGGCTCTGCCCGTGAGTGATGGTGTTTATCTCTGTAAAAAAAAAGAAAAAAAAATAAATATAATTAGTATATATACAGGTTTTATCTAGTATAAATATTTTTAATATATATAATATATCTTTCATATAATAACTTTATATATATATATATATATATATATACTATATATATATATATATTATATATAATATATATATACAGCTTCTATTTTTTTTTTTTCCAAAACCGGCTGCTGTGTTTATGTGATCAAAGACGTTTTTTTCATTTTTCTTTTTCTTTTTTTAAAGTTCACACCTGATGGGCATAGCCCTATTTTAGGAGGGGAACTTCTCTAGGTAATTTCTACCTAGGATCCGGACTAGTGATCGAACCCGCGCCCTTGCCATGTGACTCTGTCGCTCTACCGATTCTTTGTTCTCACGTCTCTGATTTGGAGTCTTCCTAATTTTCAACCTTATGGCTCAAGCTATTCTGTCATTCTTTTCCTAAATTCATTTGATCTGTATATCTCTCCCATAACTCAAACGACTGTCCTCAATTCTTCGGCTATCTGAAATACAAATATAGAGCACATTCTCTATCTATTTCTCCTTTCTTTGAAATTATCAATCTAGGTGATTTGTGGGCTCACCACAGATAATGGCTTTCCTCTGGTTCTCAAGATACAGCTGGTGAACGTTGCCTACCGTTTATCCATCCAGAATGACCTCGAGCAGTTAATGCTGCTCCTTACTCGTATCCCTTGATCGTCTTAGAGATAAACCAAACATTCTAGACCTTTTCTTAAAATTAAATTCTTTCTCCTTATTCTTTTCAACTCTTTCCTCTTCTGGGTTCCTCCGGTCACCTTCTTATCTCTCACCTTCTTCTATCTCTTCAAGCCTACCATAGAGGAAAACCCAACCTACGGTGAAGAAACGTTTTTGGGCACATAGGTGCTGCTAACTGATTGGACTTGCAATTGAGCTTCTATGATTTCCCTGGGATGACTACTGCTTCGGAGGGAAGGGTCTCTCGGGGTCCCTCGGGGTGTGCAGAGCTCATTATCGAGGCGACTCTCTCTGGCATGGAAGCGTACATTCCATATTCTTTGCCTTCAATTAAATCTAACAAACCCCTGTTTAACTCTGCTTGTTCTCTTGCTTTTCGCCACAGGGACGCTGTCTTCTGAAAGTACCGCTCTCTTCAAACTTCAGAAGCTAGCACAACATATATTTCATCCAGGAATAGGGATGCCGCAAGAGGACCGATATATATCGATATTGATATTTTTTTTCGATAGTATCGAAAAAATATCGATAATTTGTTTCAACGTTAATATCGAAATTATAATCGATATTTTATTTACGTATATAAATAAAACGATATTTTTTTACTTTAAGAAAATTTGAGCAGTTTTCTTTTTTATAAAATAAACAATTTAAGCAAAATGTAGTGCATTTTTCAGGCACGCTGGATGATGGGGACATTTCGATCGACTCAGGAGGGAGGGACGGGAACATTTTCAAGATATCAATCACAATGAGAAGTCACATTATTGTAGGGGAAAACAATTTCATGAAAATATACCTATTACGTATTTTACTTTTCAAATTAGATACTTTATAAAAAAGTAAATGAAAGGCTATCCTATGTAAGTACAGGACAAATACTAGTTTTGATGTAATGTTAAATACTTTAAATTAAAATTGTAATTTAATCTGGGTGTAAGATATGTTTTTTAAGTTTATATGGCGAAGAGTTTTCTACTTTACTCGAAGGCTTTATTTTCCTTCGAAAAATCACCTCCACTTCTAATACTGGGCTATGATTAGTTTTTGCTTCAAAAAAAGTAATATATATATAATATATATATATATATAAATATATATATAATATAATACATAATATATATATTATATATATATATAATATATATTCTAATATATATATATATATATATATATAATATGATAATATATGATAAAATAGATTTTTTATGATTATTATAGGTACAAGTCTAAATAAAGAGGTTGATGTTCGGTTAAGATCATTAAATAAAGAATTAAAGTACATAATAATTTTTAATTTATAAAAATGTAGATTATTAATGTGTAAAAAAAAAATCAATTTTGTATGTAAATATATATATTTAGCTAGAAAATGATGAGGTTTCAAAAAGGTATTTGGAATTATATTTACTTTGTAGTATATAATATAGTATATTATAATATATAATATATAATAATATATATATATATATATATACTATATTATATACTATATATATAGTAGTTATAATCACAATACTATTAGTTATTATAATTATTAATATATAAATATTATATAATATATATATTATTTATTCTGTATTATATAATAAAATAATATATAAATATGTTAAGCAAATAACAATTTTCATTAATTCTTATCGATATACATTTGGTAATGAGATTGATAGTGATGAGTGGAAGGAAATAAAATGCATAGAAGAAATGATAAAATAAAATTCAACATATAAAGTGCCTTTTATACGATATTTTATTTTTAGATTAACTAATTAATTAGAAATATATTTTTGTTATTTAGAGTATGAGCACCGGTTTGACTATCAACAAAATATTTACTGTGAAATATTTAAATTTGAAAATTATAAAATTATAACATTTTTAATTTTTTCTAATATTATTATACGAAGCCCAGCAGTCACTAATAAAAATACTTCCTGTTTTTAATAAAATTTTTAATACATTTTCAAATAAAGAGTATTTTCGTTAATCTTATTTGGAATCACTCACCACATATTGTAAATACCTGTGTCTATTCTCCCTATATCAAACTCCACCTAAATACCTACTGATGTGACCAATCTACCTTTGTTGTATTTTCTTTTTGAGAAATGAGATTTAATTCAACTCTCTACCGTATTGTTCAGGGACCAACAAATACATAATTGGTTTCAAGAAAGTTCACCAGTGCACATGCACATGCAAATCGAAAAAAAAAATTATATAAAAATACAAGATAAGACCTGAAATATTGATAACAGAATATATACATTAAGGTTAATCCTAACCTAGCTAAACACTTAACCTTAACCTAACCTAACTTAACTTTAACCTAAATTTAACCTATACCTTAACACTAACCTAACCTAATCCAAACAACCATACCTAACCTAACATAGCCTGTCCTATACCTAATCAGACAAATCCAAAATCTAAACCTAAACCCTAACCCCTAAATTAACGCTAACCTAACCTAACCAAACCTAACCTAACCTAACCTCACCCTAACCTAACCTAACCTAATCCTTAACCTAACCTAAACCAAAACCTTAACCAGAACCTACTCTAAACCTAACCTAACCTAACCTGAACCTAACCTAAACCTAAACCTAACCTAACATAACCTAACCTAACATCTAACCTATAAGAAAATAATTAGAAAAACATAGAATTTTTATTATTACTCTCTCATCGACAAGTAAGTTATTAAAAGGTAATTGCCTGTATTGCTTTGAAATATTTATTGAAGTTTTAGAAAAACTTAATGTTTCTCATTTCCTCTGACGAACAGTAAAGAAGATTTGAGAGGAGATTTAGAAGAAGAAAACTAGAAAACCCTCCAATAGACAGTTGTGCTCAGTATATTTTCACAGATAATTTTAAAGATTAAAATATTTAACAAGGATTTTTTCGACATTCCAAGAAAACTTTATTTCCATAAACACTTTATTTTCATTTAAAAATGATTATTGTTGCATACATTTATCTTAGAGGGAATAATATTTAAGACTTTTGAAAAAAATTGCTGCTGTCAATTCACTTTTTAATGTTTTCATGAAAATATTTGATGCAGGACTTTTGACACATTTCCCCAAAGCGAAATCTACTCAATTATTTAAATACTAAATAAATATATAAAACCACCTTAAAAAAAACAAAAAAACAAGCTTATTCATTAAGCAATATACTTGATATATACTACTTCAGCAACCAACGTCGATTTTTATCCACTGTATATATACTTCGTATAAAGAAAAAATGAATATCTAAAAATATTAGATTTAAAAGAATTGTGAAGCTCAAAAAGATTAAAAGAAGGAATTGTTATTTAAAATTTAGTGTCAGAATATATAAATATCCGGAATTTCTTAATTCTACATCTACAGACAAATATTGTGCTTGATTATGCAAAACACGCCGATGCTCGTTCTAGACTTCTAGTGTCTATAGTTTATAGCAGAATTGTATAAATATCATATATATATAATATATATAGATATATATATATATAGTATATAATATATATATTATAACTTATAATATATATATTATATAATATATATATAATATTATCATTGTAGGTTAAAAGTTACTTAAACGCCCACAGGGAAACGGAGCTCGGATCACAAAAAAATGTTTCACAGGTAGCCCCTCTATGATACATAAATAAATGTTTTAGGGTCGAAAGGAATTTATGACCTGACCTGACCTGATCCTAACCAATACCTAACCTAACCTAACCTAACCTAACCTAATAACCATAAAAAAAAAAAACACCTAACTTGATCTAACTTAACCTAACCCTATATTTTCGCCCCTAGAACAGGTAAAAAAAAAAATTCAATCTCGACCATATACATTCAATTTATGTATCCATAAGATTGCTACCCAGTTGAAAAAATTTTTTGATCACGAGCTCCCGTTCGTGTGGGTCGGTTAAATAACTTTTTCCATATAATATATATATATATATATATATATAATAATATATATATTATATAATATATATAATATATAAATAATAATATAATATTATTATTATACATATATATCATATATATATATATATATATATATATATATATATATTAATTATATATATATATATATATATATATATATATAAATAGGCCAGCCTCTAGAAGAGCCACAATCCATTATCTCAAAAACTACAACAGCTAACGGGAAAAGGAATACATTGCTGGAAATGCTGGCAAAATTTTACCGAGAAACTGTAAAAAAAAAAAAAAAAAAAAAAAAAAAAAAAAAAGAAAATATCATATCTCGAAACTACAATAGCTACGCGAAAAGAAATACATTTTTTTGGAATCCTTGTAAAATTTTAGTTAGCGAAAATGTAAAAAAAAAAATTAAACCATAAAAAATTGGCCTATTTTTTTGGAGGGTGGGATATCCTGACAAGCTTAATATATATATATAATAATATATAATATATATATATATAATATATATATATAATATATTATTAATAATTATAAGATTATAATATAGTAGAGTACTTTAGATATAATATATACTTTGTATATATATATAATACTTATATACTATTATATATTTATATATATTATAAGATATATATAATTATTTTGCTAATGTGTATTCTAATTGTACTAAAATTCGATTGCCGAAGCCGACGGGGAACCACAGGGGGACGTTTTCCAATACCCCGTAGAGGAGAGGGGCGGTGGAAGGAAAACCCCCGCTCCCAAATTACCACAAGCGACCGTGAGACCCTTCCCGGAGGGGGAATTAAGTCCGTACCCCGAGTTCCCGGAAGGCCAGAGACCCGACTCCATGCATCGGGTGCGGTTTTACCCTTTGGGGTATTCTTTTAGTAAAAAAAAAGCAAAATTTAATAAGAAAGTCTATTGTATTTTAAGGTAATAACAATAATAACTTTTCTTTAATTTTCATACGATACCATAATTCCCTTACTCATTAACAATAAAATATTTTATTTTTTTATTTTTTTTACATTTTCCTAACTAAAAAATTTTTCTCAGAATTAAAAACAAGAGTATTTTTTTTCGAGATTAGCATTGTTAAGTTTTTGAGATTTTTTTTCTTCTTCACTAAATGGACCAGCATTCCACCAATGTTCTCCTTTTCCCGGTAGCTGTAGTGTAGTCTTTTAGATATGGATTGTGGCTCTTACTAGAAGGGCTGACACATATATATTATAAATTAAATTTTACACAAATTAAAATATACCAAAAAATATATATTTTATAATATAAAATTAAATATAGGAAATATATAACTATATATTATATACATATTTATATACTAAATATCCCAACACAGAGAATAGCTGGGCAACAAATATTAGATTTATATAAAAGATGGTTAACTTAGTTCGCATTCGAGCACTAACAATCAAAGAAATTACAATACCTTTTTATATTTAAAGAACATGCTAAACTCTTATTTGATATTCCAATTTGTAATTAAAAAAACCTTTTCAAATAAATAATATATATATATATATATATATAATAATTATAATTAATATATATATCTTTTTAATATATATAATATAATATATATATAATATATTATATATATATATCTATATATATATATATTATATAATATATAATATATATATAAATGTATTTATTATTATTATTATTAATTATTATTATTAATTATTTATTTATTATTATTATTATTATTATTATAATATTATTATTATTATTATTATTATTTATTCACTTATTATTATTATTATAAAATTACTCATGAAGATAGATTTCTAAAGAAGACGACGAGAAATATATGAGTTCTGCATTTTATACATTTGTAGTTTGCATGGTTATGAACTATTTTTCAAGTTAAAAATCATTAAAATTAATTGAAAAATGCCAAAAAAAACGCATTATTAAAATAAAGAATTTTAAAAATATTGAATATTATCGGCATTCACCTTTTCCATAACTGGCCTTTACCAAAAAAAATTAAACTATAAATATATATGAAGCAATATTAATTTTTTTGGCTCAAATTTTCCATACATATAGAGATATATTTAAAGAATTGAAAATAAAAATTGGCTATTTAAATAAAAAAATAATTATTTAAACGCTTTAATTAACGCTTTCCCAAAAAATGCAGTAAAGATGCTATATACGCATTAGCTACTGAGGATTGGAATCGAAATTCTTTTTGATGGTATCTTATTTTTCAGTTCTTATAATTTCTCTTCAACTTTACAGATTTTATTCAATTATATATAGTTTTGAATCGTTAGCGCACAAGAAAGAACAACATTACTGGAAATTTGAAAATTGAAAATATCAAAGCGGTATAGAATTTATTGATGTTTTCCTGAACCCCCCGAAAAAAGTTTTATATTTAGTTAGGATTTGATTCAGTTTTTTGTTTATTTTTTTTCCTTTGTAGATGACCAATTGCTTTAATTTTGTCTTAAATTAATTCCTTAAGATTTTGGGCGAACCAAACAACTAATATTGAACGTATTTGTAAAGCCTATTAAAAGATTTTTCATAGAAGTAGTGTGGCCTACTTTTTTTAGCTTAAAGTTTAAAAAACTTTTTTCATATATAACGAATAGCTTTATTTTTTGAATATTTTCCAGAATCACTGGGGAACCTAGACCTTTAATTGGAAATGTTTTACATTAGTTAAATTATTTTGTATAATGCCAATGAAATAAATTATCATTCTGTTATTTGTATGAAGCAAGTTAACGGTGAACTGGATTTAGGCAATTTTTTATGTAATTAATTATCATTATCATTATATTTGTTTATGCTTTTTATTTTATTGATTGAAGATTTTTTAAAAAGCATTTAGAATGCGCTACAACTTATTATATATTGAACAATTGTTGAAGGCACTGAACCTGATTTCATACATAATATGGAGCACACCCAATTTCGTCCTTTTTGTTGAAAGAAAATATGTAATTCAGCAATTCTATTCTCCAGTTTAATTCCAACAATTTCAAAATTTTTGGAGCCTTAATTATTTGAGTGAAAAATGCGATTTTCTTATTCATGTATTTTGTTTTGGTAAAACCCTGATTATTTTTCGAAGATAAAAAAATATGGCCTCATACAAAAAAACTTTATTAAAATTAAAAAGATGTGAAAATTTTGTAAAAAAATTATTACTCCCACTAAAATTTGGGATTGATTGGATAACCTGGAAAAGAGATATTATGGGCTAAATTTCATTTTTTCTTTCGATATGAAAAGAGCGAAAATTGGAGCAGAGTCCAGCGTGAACCGGTTCCGCCAGAAAATTTTCCAGGGGGGGCGGTAGGCCAAAGCTTTCTACTTTACTATTATATGAGTTGCTATCAAATTATATAAGTTTTAGTATATTATATATATATATATATATATCCGTATTGAGTATGATTAGTAATATAGTATATATATATATATATATATATATATTTTTAGATTATTATATATTATATGATATATAATAATATTATATATATATTAATATATCTATACAGTGGCGGCTTCGGGAAAAAAACTTGGCATGAGAGGGCTGCAATAATATATATTTATATATATATAGTATTATTATATATAATAAATATATTAATAGTATATACTATATTATATATATATATATATATATAAATATATATAATATAATATAGTATATATAATAATATATAATATATATATATATTATTATATATTATATATATATAAGTAAAACGAAATAATATTATATATATAATAGTATTATAATAATATCTTTTTTTATAAATTATACACTCTTCCATTTATTCAACATGCATACCTACATAGATAGATTGTTAATTTCATTATATACATATATATCTACTGGATATAGAGATTCGTGGATATTGACTCCTCCACCAGCTTTATCTCTTGAAATCTCTTTGTCAAATCAAATTTTTGTGGTCGAAATCGAAATCGCCTATAGTGAAGGGAGCATTACCCTTCTTTGAAGGTTTCAGAGCAAAAGTAGAAATAAAACTTTTTTCTCTTCAATGTTAACATAATAAATTTAAAAAATTTATACATCGTAATTTTAACAAATAAATAATTTTAGTTAATCACATTATAAATTAACATCACATGCACATCATCATCAGCAGCATTCATTATAAAATTTATTATTTTTTTTCAATAAATAATATAATTTATTTCATATATACAAAGATGCATTTTGGAAAACGCTTATCAAAAAAAAAAAAAGACAACGATCCACTTCCACAATGAAGCTAAGAATCGAACTGTTTTTAATTTTCTTTATATTTATGTCTTTATATGTACAGAAGGACATTTAAGGACAGAACTAGCAACTCGATCAAAACTTGGAAGTGCAATTTATATGTGTATTAATCTCAAAAGTTGTTATAAAATTCAGAAAGGCCAAACATGCTAAAAATTATTATAGGAATTGCAATCTTTTTGTTGTCATGTTTGTTTCTTAGTTTTTTTTAAAAATTAATAAAGTTGGTCTTTTTTTGGGCTGTAAAATAGCAGCGATTAGGATATTATTGGATATTATTGGAGCATGGGAAAAATATCGTACACACAATTTGCTGTTTCTAAAAATCGAATTTTTGTTTCTGAATATCGTGATTAATTACTACATTTTTATGTATTAAATTGTTAAAAAAAAAATTCTTTTCACTTTTCTTTGGTACAAAAATTTAAAATTTCCGTCAACATCCTACGCCTGGCACTTTTAATTGGAGGGGCTCCAGGCCCGGGAGCCCATAAAGACGAGCCGCCACTATATATATATATGATATATATATAAGGCTACAATATATAATTATATATATTGAGTACAATTATATATATAAATAAATTATATATATAAATATAAATAATTATAAATTAATATATACATATATATATATATATAGGTGAAATTTGGTTTAAAGCCACAACTCAATCTCAAAAACTACTACATGAGCTACAGCGAAAAGGAATACATTGCTGGAATGCTTGGTCCAATTTAGTGCGGAAAAATGTTTAAAAAAAAAAAAAAATATATATTAGTATATATATATTATATATATATATTATATATATATAATATATAATATATTATATATATATATGATTCATATATATAGTGATATTATATCATATATATTGATATATATATATTGCAAAAATAAATATTTTAGAAAATTTCATAATGTTACGACACATTATACGTATATAATGTGTATTATATATATATATATATTTATTCGTATATATATATACTAATATATATCTATATATTTTAGTATAATATATAATATAATATATATATATACTATATATATATATATATATTATATATTATCATATATATATATTTAATAATACTAGTACTATATATATATACTATATCATATCTAATATCTTATACTTATATTATATATATATATATTTATATTATATATATTAGTTTAATATAATTATTATATTACATATATAAATAAATATAAAATCAAAATATATTATAATATAAGTATATATACTAAATACAGTTGTACCCAAACATAGTATACCTCTCTACATTTGAAATAAAGTGATGAAAGCCTAATGTTTGAATAATTTCATTGACTCTTTAACTAATTGTTCGTAAGTGTAATTCTGGGACCTCTCAAACAAGTTCGAAATTCCAATTATGTGAGTGGTAAAAAAGATAAAGGTCTCAATATATGATTTACCGAGCTAAATACATTTCAGAAAATATATAACAACCGAGCTCTCTTCTCTCTCTCTCATCTCTCTCTCTTACTCTCATCTCTCACATCTCTCTCTCTCTCTCTCTCTCTCTCTACTCTACTCTCTCCTCTCTCTCTCTACTCTCTCTGCTACTCACTATCTCGTCTCGTGCTCTCTCATCCTGATATATATATTTATATATATATATATATTAATATATATATTATATATATATATATTATATGTATATTATTTATAATATATATTTATAGTATGGTGTTATATATATATGATGAGGATATCATTTACCAATATACGTAATTTAATCGTTATATTATATATATACAGAATAATAACATATTATTCGGTTAAAATTTTATCTTATACGTTCCCACATCGGAAGTGATGCATCGGATCAAAAAAATATTTTTCACAGTTCAGCGCTCTAATGGATACATAATAAATAGATCTCGTTCTAGGGTAGAAATGAAAAAAAAATAAAAAATAAAAATACAAAAAAAAAACAAATTACATTACCTCTCAAACAAAGAAACAATCAGTCGTATATTAAATATAAAGAAATACAATTTTTATGGTAAATCCTGGTAAAATTTTATGGAGGAAAATATGTTAATTAAAGAATACCCCAAGGGTGTACCGCACCGATGGTAGGAGTCGGGTCTCTCGGCCTTTCCATGGGAACACCAACGGAGGTAAGGACTATTTCCCCCTCCGTAGGGAGGGTGCCTCTCGGAACCCCCGCCTCTTTAGGTATTTGGTGTCGCTGGGGTTCCTCCCGCCCCTCCCCCTACGGGGTATGGAAAAACGTCCCCCCCTGTGTTCCCCGTCGGCTCGAGCCCCCTACATTGCCGTAAATACCTTTTACAAATAATATATATATAATATTTCCGCCCTAGAACAGGCTAAAAAAAAAAAAAAAAAAAAAAAAAAAAAATTCATTTTTCGAACCTAGAACATCATATTGTTATGTATCATTTAGATGCTACCTGTGTAATAAA
>JABUQX010077443.1:27500-30000 GCA_015478945.1 Trachelipus rathkii | reverse complement strand
ATATTATATATATATATATATATATATAATATATATATATAGTATATATATATATATATATATATATATATTATTATATATAAAATATATATATTATATATATATATATATATATATATATATATATATATATATATATATAGTATATTATATATATATATATATAGATATATAATTTTTTTATATAGTATATATAGTATATATATATATATATATATATATATATATATATATTATATATATATATATATAATATATAATATATTATATATATATATCATATATAATATATTTAAATAATTTTTTAAGAGCATTAGAAAATAATCATAAGAGAGGGAAAAGAAAAGTTTCAAAACTTTTCTCAGAAAGAAAGTAAATGTCATAAAAATTTAGGAAACAAATAAAAATATATATATATATATATATATAATACTATATATATATATATATATTATATATATTATTATATAATATTATATATTATATATATATATATATATATATATATTATATATATTATATAAGCCAGTCCTTCCGCCCCTTTTATACCCTTTAGTGAGAACTCGTCGCCAGTAAGAAAAAAAACCCTAAAAGGGCTTCAATGAGACTGCTACGGACCCTTCACTCTATGGCATCTCCGTCAATGCAGGGGTTATCATCCGCTTGGCCCAGCTGGGCAACGCCCTACCCCCCTCACAAAAGCCCGCATTTCTGCTTCCTATTAATGCACTTTCTTTCGCCTCTGCCAAACTCACATTCCCTCCTTCAGACATTTCCTTACTGACTCAATCCACTTTTCTTCGGTCGTCCCAGCCGGTTCGATTCCTCACACTTGCCACTACTATACTCCGCTTAACCAATTCGCTATCATCCATCGCTCTCCACACGAGAAACCTCTCAATGTACTTTCATTTATTCTTTCATTTACTCCTTCTTCAATTACCAAACACAACTCTCTAATACGTTCATGCCTCATTTTATCAATTCTTCTCACGACCTAGCCGCACGCCATAAGATTGTCAATCTAACCACATTGTACTTTAGACTCTATACCTTCTTTTCCAGACCATAGTTTCACTACTATATAGTGAACACAGATATCAACATACCATCATTCGTACAGACCGCTCAGCGCCACTCAAGACTTAGTCCCGCTTACATCAACCAACCGATTTAATTACAAACCAAGCTCACCTTGCGCTGGCAAATCACAACTTTCCTACTATACTCCTGCATCATTCATTCCCTTTTCATCAGCATATACCCTAAAATATTTAAGCTCAGAACATTTGTTCCAGTCGATCACCACGGCCAGCGCACTTACACACCGAGGACGTGTCCCTGCACTTAGCAACCGATAACCTTACTCTTATGCACGTTTACTTCCAATAATCCCTTCCTTTTAACACACCCTGCTAAATCGCCTCTACCGGTCATCTCAAACTATCTTCAGATTTGCCACACAAGACCAAATCATCCGCATATAAGGTAGGGAACCTCCCACTCTCTTCCATTCTCGCATCATTCTAGACACATCCCCTGGCCAACCCGCCACCGTCTGATTCTTTATAACCTCATCCATATACAAATTGAAATAAGCCACGGTGACATAAACACATCCCTGGCTCCTCGCTATTATATTAGAGCCAATCACTTTCGACTTGCATTTATTCTTACACACGCTTCACTACATCGTCATACATACTTTTGACTTCATTCAGAAGCCTACCTACCACCAACCCCATATATCACTAAGACCTGCGATAAAGTTTCCCTATTAATCTATCAATATGCTGTTGCAAATCCTAAAACCTGAATACAATTTTCTTCTTCTTCTCTCATCATTTTCCCAGTATCATTTGTTTCTTATCCACACATCCTCTACCTCACTAAAACTAGTCGCGACTACGCTGATATATTCCATTCATCTTCGACCAAATTTCAGTTGTTTCAGAAGATCTTATAATTTAAATTAATTACATTTACTCATACCATCAGGGTTTCATGCTTGCATAGATGAATTGCTGGTCGACTTAACAAGAGTACGTTACTTTAGGAATCCGATCATAACCTTCCAAAAGGTAGCTGGGCAAAGCTAGCAACAATCAATTCATGGCCGGAACCTTCTCGTCTCCGTGAATGTTAGCTAAACGTATTTGAATTCTGGTTCAGCACGCTGTTTGACCAGGAATGGGAGAATAAAAGATTATTTTTAAAAATAATAATAATAATAATAATAACTAATAATAATAAATCAATATAATAATAATAATAATAATTAATGATAAAATAATAAATAATAATATAATAATAATCAATAATAATAATAATAAATAATTTCAACTAAATTTACTTATGATTTAATCAGAAATGTATGTGTTGTTGTTGTTGTTGCTTGTTTGTTTGTTGTGTTTGTTGTTGTTGTTTTTAATTGTTGTTGTTTTGTTGTTGTTGTTGTTGTTGTTGTTGTTGTTGTTATTAATATTATTATTATTATTAT
>JABUQX010077443.1:0-25000 GCA_015478945.1 Trachelipus rathkii | reverse complement strand
TTTATAGCTTTCCATTATTATTATTATTATTATTATTATTATTATTATTATTATTATTATTATTATTATTATTATTATTATTATTATTATTATTATTATTATTATTGTCTACTATTCCTATCTTCAATTTCCCCTTATGTGGACGACCTGACTCTCTATGTAACGGGTGCCAAAACTCTCTCGCATTGAAAGACAGCTTCAAACTGTCACACAAAGCATAGCTGAGTGTAGCGCCCAATATGGCTTCCGTTTCTTTCCGACCCAAACCAGTACTGTACTATTTCGGAAACGAGGTCGGTGAGGAGTGCACGATCATCCCCAACCTTTTACCCTTCATGGCTTGCCGATTCAAACCATGCAAACAGGTTTTTGGGTCTTGCTTTGGTGACATTCGCTTTCCACCATCGTTTTATAGTGATTGCAGTGTTCTGATACTACGACTGCTTCGAGCGACGTGAGCGCTGATGAAACCATTTCCGTTTATATATTGTTCTCCGTTCGGAATGGACTATGGCTGTACTATCGGTATAGTCAAAACTTCTCAATTGACTTTTTGCCCTTTCACCGATCCAGATGGGGTCGTCGACTGGTGCTTTTGTCCATCATTCAAGTTGAAGGAAGATCAGTCTTGTCCCTCGATGGGATACTCGTTCACAATTCTAGCTTCGAACTCGTGCTCAGAGTATCCCTCATTAGAAAATGTTTCAACAACCCATAATGGTTAGTTCTCCATAAGTATATCATTTTCACTATTTAAATATTCATTGAATGAATATTTTCCTTTCTTACATACGAGGACGCCTTTGCAGTTTCTGATTCAAAGTTCTGATTCGAGTTGCCAAATTTAATAAAAAAAATTTCACTCCATCCTCTGATGGCTACTATTATCCATTTCATGCCCTATGAACTATGCAGTTTTACAAATTCCTAATCGGATGGTGTGAGGGTATTATGCGTTTTTCTGATCCGTGTATACCTCTTTTCATCTTGTTTTTTTCACCTAGCTCTGTCTCTTTATAGCACTTTCTAGAATGCTTCTTTCCTGATCTACGTTATATATTCGATTCGCAATCGATTTCAGCCACTGACGATTGAACTTACCAATAAATCGTGGTTCCTGTGCAAGTTTTACACTTCGCTTTCTGAAAAACTGGTAGCATTTGCTGGATCCAATAATTGGTTTCCAAATGAGTTTGACTGATGCTCTACGAAGGAAAGCTCTGCATGCGCCACTCTGATACATTTTCTGTCCGTTTTAAAGGACCACATTCCTATATTGATCTCCTTCTCCATACTATTGTTACTTAAAAATGTTTAGTTCAGTTCGCCTGTGACTCCACATCACTAATTAATAATTATTATAGTTAGGAAAACATTGCCGCAAAGAGTATCAAATATTTTGAGTTTGATTTTGTAAAGCAGATTCATAAACTTCTTTCAGACTCTTCTCAGTTATGTTGTAGATTTATTTTATTATTGTAAAATTGTCCTTATATTTTAATTCAACTAGCTGCTAAAATTATGAAATATTATTTGAGTAATTTTTGTACATTTCTGGATTGAAAAAACACAGGATGATAAAATTATTTACTTTATCCCAGGAATTTGAAATAAACGTAGGAATATTAATCGTCGGTTTCTTAATATATAAGCATATTGACGAAATGAATTTTTGCCATTTTCGGAGAGATACCAGTGATGTTTTTTTTTTTCTTCTTAATGTTCAATATGGTAATGTCAAAATGTTTGGGTAAAATCAAAATTTCTAATTTGTTACTGAAAAGGTAAAGGAAAAAAAATGATAAGATAAACTTGAGAAGTATTAAAAAACAAAAGCCACAGGTTTGAACTTTCTTGCTTTGTGGAATATATATATTTATGATTTTTGGTTAGGAAACAAAACTTATCTGAATGATGGGAATTAAGGTGTGAGAATTATAAGAAACTGGTATTTCAATTGACATTCATTATTAGTAATTAGGATCTTTATGATAACTAAATCTATTGCTATAATTAATTTATTGCAATTTTTGGAAATATTGAAACCCAGAGAAAATAATATATTTATTAAAATTAAATAAAAATTACAAAAACTTATTCTCTCTATATTAGAGGAGTGTCGTATGGAATAGTCTTTAAAGTTGCCAATTTTTCATTGGCAACATGGTGCGCGTGCGCTGCTACTTTTTGTGCTTGTCGCAACTCGCTTAGAGAAATGTATTTTTGGTTCCCAAGAGCGTTGGCAATGTGTTGGGCTTGCAAGACCACTAATCTTATACCGTCTAAAGTCAAATAAGGAAAAAAAGAAATTAACAAAGGGTCCAAATTTACCTCCTTCCCATAAACAGATAACCCCGTCATCTCGAACCGCTCAAAGTATTTTCCAGACACAATGAGTTTAAGTATGTGAAATATTAGGGGCGATACGTGTATAAGAATCTAACACTAACTTTAAATAATTTCGGATATAATATCCTCTTTACAAATAACTTACATTTTACCTGTCTAATAATAGCCAGACACTTACACTTTTATTCTTCCGAGGGTTTAGGTCCTAGTACCCTACTATCGGACGCATACGGTAGTCCTCTGCCATCTATATAATATGTAACGTTCGTTTTTATACCTACAATTTTGTACCTCATACAGGCATTCACTTTTATACCGGTATCTGCTACATGAATATAGAATGATATAGTCCCAATATACAAATTTAATTTTTTATCACGTTTAATATTTTCATTTATCTTACCAGGTTCTGTTAGGAATAAAACGTCTGAAGCTAAGTGGTGAGAGTTCCGAATGTCCATTAGCACTGACTTGGTGACCGAAGTTATATGTGGATAAACCGATTTTTTTTATTTTGAGACTCAAACTGGACTTATTCGTAGAGCTTTCATATAACCTATGACGTAGTTGAAGTCAAATAAGTTACTGATAATGGCAAGACATCGGTGTGTCAAGGAATCTGGAGTTTATATATTCTTCTCTAATCACAATAGACACTGCAGTCGCAAATTATTAACTCGACTCCTCTCCACAATCCCAGTATCCCCTCCTGTTTTCCTCTCTATATAAAGAGGCATAGAAAAAATAGTAAAAATTCAAAAAGTAGCTCGATCGAAAACCTAAAAGCTGGAAAAGAGGTTTATTTGCTACTATACTTAAAGAACCATGTTGGACTACCAAGTAGGTAAGGTTTTCCATTCTGTACTAAAAAATACAAGTAGGTTAAAGGTTAACTTTGGAATAGGAGCTCCGTACCGATAGTAGTAGTAAGGATCCAACAAGGTTGTTCTTATTAACCCCTAAACTTTTTTGATGTATCACATACTAATAGTATCGATATCTTGGAATTAATACTTAGATATGATGGGCCGATATATATAAGTATAATATATTAGTGATGGACCAATGAATCGGGATGAGATAGTTACACCTACGCGGCGCTATACTGTCGCCTATCGATCCCTCTTTGAAATAATTGAACGGCATGTGCAGTAGTTTTTACCTAAATATTAAGGATAGACATTTGCTTAATGAAAAAAGTACGATATAAATTGTTCTTAATCCTATCCGTTCTATCATGGGGGCTCTTATGGGGCAAAAAATTTTTAATTTTTTGGGGATACTTTTTTTTGAACTCTCACTTTGTCATGAAATACCGAACCCGCATATTCCAGTACTAATAACTGATTATAATTTAGCCTCTAGGAGCGTATTACGTCGTAAAGTACGTATTATAATTTGTGTTACAACTTTGCATAAATTAATAAATCTATAATGGTTATTATAATAATATACTTATAATAAAAATGCTATTTTATTAGTAGGGGTAAAAATAATATATCGTGAGAAGATACTGATACTCATATAGCTTAATTACTGGATATGTCATATTAAAACAAAACTATTCATAACACATAAGTAAGTACAGGTTTTAGGTAAATTATAGGCGATTTGAATGGTCCTATTAAGATAATGAGAGGAGATTTAATTTTGCTATTGTCATATTACCTCTTGACTAATAAAAAATATACAGACCGCCAACTATTCCGAATATCACTTGCAATCGTAGAGCGATTACGTAAATGTAATAAGAGAATTTCCTATTATGATCTTTAATACAGGACACCCAAGTTGACCCCAGATCATAACTTACATGCCTGGCTTAATCACTAGCCTCTACAGTTACGACAAAGCTTCCTAGTTAAGTTACTAGGACCCGTCACCTTGTAAATAATTTAATGTAAAACACAGACCTGAAATTTAATATACCACCATTAATAATTCTTATTTTAGAATTACATCATGTTTATAGAAGGGTGCCGAGAAACATTATTACCACTATTAGCTTGGTTAGATAACGTGTCTATATTCTTGTATTATTCCTTTAGGATACGTCAATTACATTTAGCAATATGAATTAATTTTTTACTTATACCTACTATTACCTTATAATCCTAATAACACATGACTACGAGAAAGATGGTTCCTCTACGGTATACCTATAGATAAGTACATATATAGAGCAAGGCTGCGTATTATTAACAAGTAAGGTATCTATGTGTTAATTCGCACATAGCATATAACTCTTATCCTTAATCTATTGAGGCACCTGTTTAAGTCAGAAGAAAGGAAGTTGAAGAGAGGAGAAGTATGTGAGGATAGTACGGAGGATTGCTGGAGAGAGTTAGCAGAGAATTTGTAGTTGTGTCGAAAGGAAAATATCGGGTAATGGTGAGATTGCTTAGCTTTTCCAACATGTCTGATTAGCTGTAAGGAACGATTTAATTGTAGGGAGTGCCGTAATGCTAGAGATTGGCTATTGACTCAGCCAAAAGACCCCGATAACACATGTTAGAGTACATTGGAGCCCGAGGCAAAAAACGAAAAAGTTGCTTATGACTACTTTTGGATCGCGCGAGGTGAATTACGGGCTTGCTGGTAGGCAGCCGCCGAAGTCGCAAGAGAAGGGAGACAGACTTGCTTTTGTGGTGAGGTGGATAAGCACGCACAAATATGGGGAGAGAAAGAGAGGTATGTAGAGCGAGATAAAATAACCGTGAGTGAACGGTAAGGCGGTTTGGATGGCATGCCCAGAGAAATGTGTACGTGAGTCCGAAAAAATTCAAAGTGAAGAGGTAAGAAAATATGAATGGGCTGTACGTGAGAGAAGGAAGGAAGGCCGAGAACAAGAAAATGGAAGCCGAGATAAGAGTGCTGACACGTGGTGGCAAGTGTGGAGAGGTAGAAGGGCAACCGGAGGTGATGACCACTTTTCGTGTATGGGCAGAGAGGCGCTCTAGGTTAGAAGTTAAATAAGCCGGAGAGGAAACTGGTGCTAACAACAGGAGGATAGCCTTATTACAAGATCAAGACGGTTTTGGAAGAATCTAGAAAAAGAATAACATTAGAAGAAATTAGATATCCACAAAAAGAGAGCAAGGGGGAGCAAAGAGATAGGATGGGCAAAAGAGATTAGACTGTTCAATGTTAATGCAGTGCACTCCATAAGAAGATAACAAAAAAATCATTTGAATAATTGAGCCCCTGCAAGATGTAAGCCAACAAGAATCCGTTCTGACGTAAAAAACAGACATGGCATTCTCAACCGCTTAAAAGACGAGCAATCCGTGTGAGAGGCGCGTGAGGCAGAGGAGTTTTCATTCGCGTAACTGGACGTCGAGAGTACAGAAGTGAAGCAATAGTGTTAAGTGAACACAAGTTCAAATAGCACTACAGAAGTTTAAGGAAGAACAAGTTGAAAAAATCCGTGTACAAGCATTTTGCATTGGGACGTGCATACAACGTCTGTAGTATGGAGTCAGAATAGGTAGCGTGGACTGAAGATACTTGGAACCTATGCATCGCTTGAGCGTTATGGGACCACAGTATAGTTGAGTCTAAAATGAGCAAATTGAAAAGAGCAACGAGCGTAGATGTAGAATATTAGAGGAGTTGGGTGTTGGGTGGATGGGAATAGACAGTCGAAGCGGTGTTGTAGAATTGGGCGGGTGGCAGACAGGGAGAAAAGATGATAGAATGGGTCGGGAAGCTATCTCTTGCAAAGGACAACGTGCTTCAGAAAACAGAAGTATGTAAAGGGGAGAATAAAACACAGGAGGCAGAAAGGTAGCCAGATTTCGGATGTGAGACGTTTCGAGAGAGAGGAAAGAAGTGGAGCTATGATATGCTCTTGGTGAACGACATGAGAGATGTGGGGGCCACAAGGATATACGAATGTGAGGATGCAGTCGACGAGTCGGGCCCAGTGAACTGTGAAGATTCATAACCAGAATCGGAGATATAGAGCATATAGATGTGTTTGAACACAAGAACCGTATCAGGAGAATAAAGAGTGAGCGTGTGAGACTGTGATGCGTGTGGGGTAGGAGACCAAATGGAGGAGAAACTCAGGAGAGTAAAGAGGCCATTAGTTCAGACGGGAGTTTATATGGATGTGTGGAGATACCTTGAAGTGGCGTATAGTATAGGAAGAGGAGAGAGCCATCGGAGGGACTTGTCGTGGGGGTGATAAACTCTACGCAGGTTTATTGACGTTAAAAGTTGAGCCCCAACCGCTTCGACGGATATGGGGGACACCCGGATGAGGATGCGAGTCAGTTGAGAAGAGCGGGCGAGAGCGCCAGGACGGGCGAAGGGTGTGGCATACACTTGAGGGAAGAAGAGAAAAAATGAGCGGGAAAGAGAGACCATAGGTATGTCATGGCAATATTAACAGCAATGGTTAAACAATCAACAACAGGATATATTATTGATCATCACCATTTTTTTAAAAGCCCCTCAAGGGGTCAGGTTGAAGAATACGAAGTAGGATCTAGTTAAAGGTCAAGTGTTGATATATTATAAAAGGAGTGTTATTGCGAAAAACAGAGTTATAGTGGCGAAGAAGGGTTTTGTGGATCACAAAGAAGTTACTTAATAAAGAGGTATTATCATAAGATGTAGTCGCGGAGGTAAGCGATGTACAAGGAAAGACTAAATGCATCGGGTCTGTAAGAGGCGAGGCAGACGGAGAGTCTGCATTCAGCCCAGCAGTTCCGAAGTCACGATTCTCGACGTGAAAGGTGGAAGGTGGTAAACATACGGGGAGAACTTACGACACGAGATAGGAAAACCTAGTAGCACGTTTTGCTTGATAATGAAACTGCATGATGTTGCCAGATAAATAGCATTTTCCTTGCTTCGTAGAGCTCCGTCTGAGTGTGCTAGAAGGATACTGAGATCATTGGAGATAGAAACCTGATATCTGAAATCTAGTTAGTTCAGGACATGGAAGGTAGTTTTTCTTATTATATAACTAGTATATCCGCACTGTAATAACGAATATGAGACCCCGATGTTCTTGTTGAGTACGATAATTTAGACAGCGTATACAAGGAGTGTAGGTAGGAGGAGGAAGTGGTTTCGAAGTGAATACGACGAATGAGAAGTAGAAGTGTTACGAAGCAGTACACAGGAGGATTAACGGAATGGAACTAGCAGCAGGGGCGCAAATCAGGTAATAGGTGAGGTTGAGTGGACCTGTTAATAATCATCAAGGTCCTAGAGAAGACAGATAAATGTAGAGTGGCGGAACAGGATGCACGGGTTGTACACCTTGGAATAAGGAGTGAAAAGCGCGTGCGTATGTCAGTAGAAAGGAGGACAGGTGAAAAAGAGGAACCAGGGGTGAAGTGGACCGCAAGCAGAAAGTATTTACCGGTGCGTGGACCGCTGTGCGACCGAAGCTAGTGTGCCAGAAGTGTATGAACAGAAAGTGAGGGCAGCGGACGAAAAGAGTAGACGATGAGACGGCGTTGGTCTGGACGACGTTGTGAGTAATAAGTGGCATGAACTAGGTCATGTGATGCGGACCGAAGGAGGCGCACTAATCATACTTGGGGATTACACAGTAGATGTCGGACACCAAGTGAAACAGGAGAGTATTAAGTATGCAGTGATATAATAAAAAGAAGTCGCAGAAATGCTTTGATGATATAATACAACAGATATTCACGTCGTAATATAATGCAGGGTAATAAGGATGGTCCCGGAGTGCCAGGAGAATTGTTATGCGCCTTTGTAGACGTCTGTGATATACGTGGGTCTTGAAAGAGAGGGTATCGGCGTACTAGGCTTCGTAGCCACCACGCCACCAGCGAGAATTGGACTGACACCTGGACTAAATATATTCTACTTACAAATGTCTTGTGGGTCGGCATGGGCGCAGGAAAGGAGTTGCCTTCAACCGAAGCCCACTTTGATATACGACGCCATCACAAGCCAAATATACTGTGCTCGCGGGGAACATGTAGGCGAGCGGAAATAGATTCAGTCAACGTGATAGAACCGAAGACCGCTGGTAACACTCATAAAGCCATTCAACATATAACTAGATGCCGAAGAAACGATGAAGAAAAGTTGTTTGTGGTGTGTCGTTGTGCGCACACCCTCTCGTGGCATTCACCTTCCATAGAAGCCGGAGTGCGTGCTGAAGTCCTAGTTATGTATAGCCAGCTTGCTGACCATCTCCCAGAGTTTAGTATAAAACTCGGAGCTAGACCTAGGCCCCCCCACCCAGGGCCGTCACCCGGGATGACAGTGTCGTTGCTCTACCCGGTGATAACGTGTCCCTGCCGAATCGTGACGAGCAAACCTCGGTTGCTCGCAGTACTACACAAAAGCGAACATTAGAATTCTGAGTTAGATCCTCAACGTTGCCCGCACTAAGAGACCATGAAACGCGACGTAGCCAGAATATTTGAAAGCTCATGGCAACCAGGTAGTGAATAGAATGGTGGGGGGAAGCAGTATGTACGCGGCAAGACCGCCTGAGAACGGCCACCACGCAGGGCGCGGACGCATACCCGCCCGTTGTCGAGCTAAAGTAGAGGCAGTGGTCAACACAAGGCCTGATTGTACGCTGGGGCGTGCAAGAAATGGTAGCAGTCCTCCACGACCAAATTAGTACGGCGTCATAACGATCCTAAAAGTCCGATCTCTGGAACACACAAAGTAGTCATCTGAGCAAACATTCCTCCCTGAACCTCGCAAAGTGGGGCGCAGCGGCGATTCACCATGCGGAGATCAGTGGGAATAAATAATGGGTGATTGAGGGAGTAGTATCCAATGCCCGGCACATGGAAGAGACGAAAAGCGACCCCGTTTAAATACGCTGGACTCGGGATTCGATAAGACAGTGTGAGACTAGTTGTCGTATGCACTCTGAAGTCAGTGAAGCACAAATGCGCAATAAAGAACTCCGAAAACAAACGGTCCCAAGGCCAAAAGAGGCGCGGCACCGAGAGGGCCAAATCGGAAAACTCGAATGAGAGTTGTGGTGCGAAATCTCAACATAGAGAGGAGATAGCTAGACAGGCGGATTGGCTCGTGCGAAGCGAAGGGTGTGTCCCCGCCTCATGGCGTCGTGACACTACAATTAATAGTGCTGGGGGCCGAGGCGTGCCCCTCACATAGTGGCGGAAACGGACGAGGCCTAAGCCAAGCCGTCTGGTGTTGCGTACCAAGGACTCAGACGAGTGGTATTAGTGAGGGATCGGCTAGGGAACATCCGCGACCTACGCGTTTCGGAGGAAGACTTATGCGACCAAAACACCCATTGGCATCTGGGGCTTGGTGTTTATTCCCGCTGGTGCCGTGGGTAGAGTGCCAAACCGTAGTGACCCTGAATTTGAGGAACGAACAAGCCCCTCGATTGGAGCCAGAGCAATGGCAAAGAGCTCATAAGCCCGCTGGAAAAGAGTAAGCGTCTGCCACCGGCCCTTGCCCAGACAGAAAGAACTACGTTGATAGTGGGTGCCGAGTATAATTGTTATAATTGAGTACTGCTAGAAAGCACGTAGCCGAAATTGACCTCCGGACGATACCTATGTAATAAGGTCAATTGAAGCACCCGGGGAGCTATGAATAGCCTGCAGGAGTAAGAATGGAATGATTGTTACGTGCCGTCGATAACGAGACCCGTCAAGGAAAAACCAATCCAACCCTGTGTGATGGGAACAAGTGTAGTGCAACTTGCTGACCCGAGTGAGAAATTCGAAGGCCACGAAGATCGGAGTTGACGAAAGCGTCAATCGTATGTGGAGTAAGGACAGGTGTGGGATCGTGTGGTGGAGGAAAAAAATGACTGCGAAATGAAAAATGGCAGGTGACTGTAGTGGGGTCAGAAAGGCGTGGCCATGGCACGATAGTTAGTTTCTTTAAATAATACATGGTAACTCAACAGTGGATAAGAATCAATAGAAAAATAATGTGGCTAAGCAGAGAGAATACGGATACAAAAGAGCGAGAAGGCATAACATGATCAATCTCATAAATTTTATGAACTCTATTTTAATGGTAATTGGGGGGAGGAAGTAGGTAGAAACTGTAGATGTAGCCGTGCTTTAAACTAGTTCTATATAAAGGGAGAGAAAGTGATGATATTATTTAATGTCTTACTTAAAAAAGCTAGTGTGTAGATCTGTAGTTAAATTAATAATATTACCAATAAAGTAATTTGTTCAGATTACAGAAAATAAAGATGTTTGAGATGTAAGTATAAACGATACTATGAATATCTAGGAAGTTTTAGAAAAGAAAGTTTACAAGTAGGAGTCGAGATAGGATTAAACACAGGAGAGATGGAGTGATAATGTCTATATAGATTTGTAAATATGTTGTTGTACTTAAGAGAGAAGCTATTGTTAATCTTTAAAAGTGTTTATGCAACGAATATGTCAGAAATAGTAACGATATACGAGATAGTAAGGCCACCACTTATGTAGAGCAGAAATTGCGAGCCGGTCTGCAGGCGTCCTGGAGGAGGGAAAATAACTGCCCAATAAACATTATCCTCTGAATTTGAGGTCTCGTGGAACAGCCGACGGAAATCTAGATGTAATAAGAGAGAAAAGTAACCGCTGCCACTCCATCTATTTAATTACGGAGAGACGCCCGGAAATAGGGGGGTAAATTAATTGCCTCGGGCTCGCTAAGCCCCTCCATCTGACCGGAGGAACGCCAAAAGGGTGAATATCTCAATAAGCTTATAATATTCATAATTAATTATTTAGAATTTAGATATATACTTATTAAAATTATAATTTTGATTTATCATTAATTATATAAAAATTTTATTATTTATAAATATAATATATATTATTATATTATGGAAGAGTTGTAACATTATGATATTTATATCTATTATAATTAATTGAATAAATTATAATTAAGAATTGATCATTAATTACTTACAAATTAGTTACTGTATGGATTATAGATATAATATAGATATTTTAATGTATTAGGTAATTGATTTCTTGGACAATATCAATCTTCGTATCAGTTCCGTTGCTATGATTGCGATAACTAATGTCATTAAAATCTTCGGATACTTAGAAAATCACTAGGTGCTTTATCTGGAAAGACGGTAGCCAGGAATAAGAGAGGACTGAATAAAAAAGCGTGATCTACTTCTGAACTCTCCATTAATTATAGTAGGTCCTATATCCCATATATCATAGTTCATATAATATCTAGTTTATATCTAATATAATAAAAACTTAATATTAATATTATTTATAGTATATCAATGCATGGCAGAATACTCATTAAAAAAGTCCCTAATAAGATATATAAATATTAATATATATATTGCTACTAGCTAAAGTATAAGTAGACCTAAAATCAAAACATATTTTAATAAATATAATTACGACCATTTTTTATGAAAAGCTTGTTTACTTATATTTACCAAATACTAATACTTAATTTTAAATCACATGAGAAGTTCTAGTTAGCCTTTATCATTTTTTTTAAGTAATATTAAGCTTATTTTCTATAGAGAAGTATTGTTAAACTCTTGTTATAGTCTTATGATAAATTCATTACATATACTCTATAATGCATTATAAAGTTCTCTTAATGTATGTTAAGTAAGCTATAAAACTCACTAAATTAAATGTTGAATTATAAAGAATTATGTCAAGAGTCGACAAGCATGACAACAGTCGAGACAATAAAAGTTAAAACATAAATGGGAATACTAGCCATAAGACTCAACAATTTCAAGAGTTTATAGGTAAATGAGAACGATAGGTGATATATATGTAATATAAGAGGACGATATAAGTGGAGCTCTGTAGGAGTTATGGATAGGAGAAATGACCCGCCTGAAGAAGTTATGAACGAATAAAAGACGACACGTGCGACCTCTGACGGTATTGGAAGAATTGAATACAATAAAAAGCAGGTTATGGGAGGACTATGAGCAAATATTTCCGTAAATTTGAATAGCAATAATTGAGTATTAGCCTAGGATTTACGAGGGGGGTGTATGTGCTGTTGAGAGAGCCAATAAATGAGTGTTCAGTAGAGTAACGAGATAAGAAAGAGAACGGGTAGGAAACTGGACAAAAAATTTAAAGTCCAATAAATAAGTGAACTCCACCGATTATGTATAATCTGTTGTGAGGGAGAAGTTACACACCCGGGCTGGCCGCGAACCGAAAGAGGAAACGCCACGCTGTGATAAAGATAGATTACTTAATTAAGTATTCAGTAATGAATAAATGACATAATATATGAAGTAAATGGGTAAGTTAATACATAGTTAAGCTTACAGAATAAGATTAAAACAAAGTAATATATAATAATAGTATAAGTTTATTTAATAAATTTATGCAATATAAAAATTAATTATTGTAATTCGCAATAAAATCAACCAATAATAATATTATATTATTTGTATAAATATATTATTATTAATTAATTATATAAGCGAGCTATACCAAACCGAAACTTCAACTAACTTTCAACAATTTATTAGAAACCCGTACAGTTTTGTCCATAGTGTGAGAACATATCTCCCATTTTCCAAAGACTATACAATAAATTCATTAATATATAGATAAATATATTACAAATAAATCTCTATGAGAATTAATTAATTTAAAGAAATATAAAGATAAAATACAATAAAATATTATAAATAAATTAATTACTATATTAAAATATAGTAAGTAATTAGTTGTCATTAATAAAGCTACTTCACTTTGAACAAAGAAATTGTAAAATTTAGAATTTTTTAATTTTAAAGGTTACTGTTTTGGAAGAATTGTTACCATAAGTAGAACAGAGTCAATAAACAAACTGAAATACGAATACTAGTCCAGTTTTGGACAAGATGTTCACAAAATTATTAGTATCTGTTGTTAAATTGTGCACGCTACCGAAGGATAAAGAGAGTAATATGTAAGAGTAATATATATATATATATATATACTGTACATGGTATTCACTTTCGGATTCTCTAATTAAAAAAAATCGCATTTTGCTTTGTTAATGGCTCATGCCAATTACGGGTGGGAAAAGTTTGTACGGATGGATCTTTCCATAGAATGATAGTGTGACAGCCCCTAAAACTTCGACTTAGTGAAAGGATTATAATGAAGAGATTATATAATATTATAATAGTAATATAGAGGTCAGAATATATATAGATAGATATTAATAGATAGATCAGTTTATCTGTTTAATATATCATGTCCATTACTATATTATTATAGATTATATAACTATTTACCCTCTTACTTTTTATATACGATTTATACATCCTTAGATTAACATGATACTACTATATACATATAAGATGAGTAGACAGTACGGTTACTTGTCTTCCCTCCTTCCCATCACCAACTGGATTAACTCACCAACCCAGTAATCCCCATGACTATCCATGGCAAAGTAACCTTAGTCCCGACCCCGCGTCGAGACCTGAGTCCAGACAGACCACTGTTTGGCGTTGCGACTCGCCCAAACCCTGCGCCAGCACTTACTGTGACAAACATCACTCTCAAACATTGTCATATGACGGTTGAGCCAGTACCACTTGCTATAATTTGGGTCTTTTAATGGTGAGATGATATCTAACAGGGACTTCAGGAAAATGTGGCCAATGCGATAAGATTATGGGCGGGAGTGACACAGATGGGTGGGAAGCCTGATAATGGATGAGGGAAATGGCCGGAAGTGAGGAGCGATTAAAGAGAGGCTACGTCGCGCTCGCTGGGAATATAAGTACCGATCCGGGCGAACGTAACATATGTTAGGTAACACCGTGAAGGAGGAGGAAATTTCGAGCAGCGGGTGAAACCAAATGCAAAAGGAGTAATGGAACATTAGAAATGGACAATTAAGTCCCCATAGGTGGATTCTCCAAAAATTTCTTGAAGCGTTAGCCATCTCGGTGGAGTGAAAAGGAAGGGATATGAGCCCCAGTCGCAGCAGTCAGATAGGGGGTGTCGGAGTGAGGGCGTAGCAGTTCAATATAAAACCGCGGAAACCTTGTGAAATCAATTCTGTTTCGAAAAAGCTCAAAACTTCTACCAAAATCTCCGAGCTATTGAACCTCTCTAAAAACTTCGTTGAGCTAACGATTGGTGGACAAGACCTTTCTTAACTTGTTTACAACTAATTCTACTTATTTCTTTCAGAGCAGGTGGGTGCTATGACGTCTAGTGGATCATTTCCTAATTTCCAAGGCGGGGAGATAGACCCCCAATAGAAAGGGGACACCAAAACAAAAGTTAATCAGAATTCTTTCTATCTCTCTTCCTTCTTCTTCTGCTTATATAACCAAACATATACTAACAAAAAATTAAAAAATAATTAAGTAGTTACGTTAATGAGATAAAACCTATCTAATTAAAACATGTACTATTACAACAGAGGATGTGGCTTTGAAGGGCGGACTAGTAGGTACTATCCTCAAAGGAAAACTGGCGGCCCTCGCAAGATAATCTGTTTATTAATTAAATAGACTGACTCAATATGACGTATTAGGGGTTGGGGTGGTTTTTATCTGCTTGTGGTAGGCGTGGGGTCTGCTGTCTACGGTTACTCCAGATATAACAAGGGTCTATCCGCCCCTTTGTATAGGAGTACTGCTCTCATATCTGGGGGGCTCTGTTTTCGATAACGGGTGGTGTGCGTTTGTTTTGTGTTTATTGCCGTTCGAGGAAAGCGGAATGTTTTTAAGGATAATTAATGATGACAAGGCAGAAAATGAGGAATCACACGGAAAAGGAACGATTCAGATGAAGTTGAAATCACTCAGAAGATGTGTTAACCTTTTAGATATAGTTATAAAACTGGTATGAATTCTGCTTAGTACTTATGTATAATTGGCTAAACAACATATAGAACCTGATTCTCCCCATATTCATCTCTATCCCGAATAGGGACATGAACCAACGATTGTAACTTAAGTATTTCGATAACTTTTGCGGGCGCCGATATTTTAGGCAGCCCGGTGCTTTAATTCATTACCAATTTTCTTGCAATTCTTGCCTTGAAAACTAGAAGAATTTCCCTAATCTTTCCAAAGGAATATAAACACATTGCAAAAGACCAATGTGCCCCGAGAACAAATCTTCTTAGAGCAGATTTGGGAGATAAAGAAAGAGACAAACAACATGACTAGTTGCTTTGACGGAACACTAATTAGCTGAAACACCATCATCTGCTTAGATTGTAAACAAGAAGCCAGACATTGACAAACCGCTCTTCCTACCATATTAGCTACTAACCTCTCCTCGAGATTTAGAGCAAGCTTTGAGGCGGAATGAAAGCATTATTCTCCTTTCTCACTACCGAATGTTAGACCTTTCTTAAAGAAGAAAAGAGATGAAGAAGAAGTTTACGAAGTAAGAAGAAAAGAAACTACTAGAGCACGAACTAGCAAAGTTCCATCACTATCTAAGGCAGTCTGTCTAAGGTATTTCTTACTAAATTTGGTTTGATACTGGTACTATTGTTTATAAAAACAATTTATATTATATTATCTTGTACTTCAATTAAAAATATGAGTCTGCTCATATAGAGCAGATCTGCTTCTAAGACAAATCATAAGATCTTGAGTTAATGCCTATCTGAGATACTCAGTATTGCCTGTTGAATTTCAGGTGCTTTCTGGCCCAATGTGACATATGGTTTTGCGCGTAAGTTTTAGTTCGGTTTAAGCAACATAGTAGATCATGAGCTCAGTGGGGTGAAAGTCCTTTGGGGTGTAGGTCGTACGAGGGGTTCCTTTCTTCATCCTTGCGCCAACCTTCTGGACTCGATATGAGTCACCACATCTCTGATACAGTTATGTTTCTGAACTGTTTTCTAAAGTGAACTTGCAAAAAAAAAAAAATTCATACTGCAAGCTGTACTGCTACAATCTTTAGAGTGTATTCCTGCATTACTTCAGGTAATTAAGAAATTTCTTATAGCAGCTTGAGTTAATTTATTCTAGTAATCTCATTTTTACATTTAATAAATAAAAATCGAGTTTTGAATTCGAACTATCTCTAAATGACCAACTCCTTAAGTTATTACTCTCTATTCTTCTTTGATATGAATCGGAATTGCAATCTGTCCCTATGTCACTATAGGATATATTTATTTTGTCCCAACTACTCATATTACATCGCGTGTTTAAAATTTTGCCTCTTAATATATTGGTGTGTTTATGCAAAATCGCAAAGTTGTTCTATATTGTAGTTTATGCCCTTACTCGCGTGTAATACATCACTTAAATATTGTCATATCTATATATAGAAGCGTTAACAACTATTGTCCGATATTTATCTTAGCTCACTTTGCCATAACTTACTATTAATTATTCTCCCTCACTCTTTGTCTTCCTAGAGACACTTGTATATCCAATCAACGCAGCGGTCGTATTATGACTCCTCAATTCTATTATTTGTTCTTTGATTCTTTCAATATTTTTCTATGTCCTTTTGAGGTACGGACTCCAAAACTGCACTGCTTATTCAAGATGAGGTCTAACTAATAAGAGAGGAACTATTATACTTTAAGATTTATATTCAAAGTTACTGGCAATAAAGCCTACGCTTTAATTTGGTCTTGACTTACAGTTTCAGGACCCATTAGTTACTCGCAAATTTTAAATCGTTATATATTAATAAATCTTTTTCTCTTCACTACAACTTTGCTGAATTTATCAATCTATTTTGTAATCATCCTGAATCAATCAGTCATTAGAACTGATTTGTTAATTGCATTTGCATAAAGTGATAGTTTGCCACGTTTGGTTTGAATCCAATTTACAATCTTTTCAAATCGCATTCTGGAAGTAATGATAATTTTTCTCCACAATTTATGCTCTCAGAATTTCCCCTCGAAATATGATTTTTTAAAAAAAATTTGAAGACCCGAACATTTAAAATGTAACGTACATTAAATATATGATAATATAATATAATATTATATAATATATATATATATATATAATATACTATTTATTTTAATATTAATATATTAATAAATATATTAATAATATATTATATATATATATTTATATATAATATTATATAATATATAGTAATATTAATTATATATTATTATATTATATATTATTTATATATTATATATATTATATATATATATATAATATTAATATTATATTATTAATTATATAATATATTAATATTATAGTATATTAATAATATTATAGAATTATTATTAGTATATAGTGTAATTTAAATTAATTAATTAATTTATAGTAATAATAGATATTACACGATAACCCTTCTTAGATAAAAGCTGTCAACATATATCATATATATAACTATATATTGTTATATTAAATAATATATATATATATATAATATTATATGTATAATTCTTACTAATTATAGTAATTAATAAGCTGATATACTATAATTATGTTATTTTAGTTTATAGTATATATTATAATTAGGAATTAGTTAGCCCCGTATAATATGTTATACTCCTCTTTATATATACAATATATACATAAAACCGTAGTAAGTCTCCTACAGATCTACTGAAGAACACCTACTCTAGATACATCAGCCCAGTTTCCTGAGCACTCCGCCATTGACAAAAAACTCGTTGCGTCCGTCACAATATAACCTCAATATTTTAAGTCACAAAAGTTAAGTCTGGATCTCAGAATACCAGCTCTCTTAGCCTTTTCCAATAATTCCCTTTGAGGCGGCACCCGTATCGCATTTCGCCTTTTAGAATATCTACTACTAAGTGACTATTCAATACTATATTGGCCACATATATTACTCGTTTAACTTTAAGAAGTGAAATAAATTTAACAGTTAGTAATTCGAGTTAAGCTAGATCTATTTCTTATAACTCCCGTGCTTAGGAATTCCTTGAGCAATCCTCCATGGTCATTTCAAGATGATAAAATTTATACTATTAGTAGTTGCTTCCCCAAAAAATTTTTGTCCACACTTATGAGTTAAAGACAATTCGTTGAGTCCCCTAGTATTATCGCTTATGACATATACCCCCGATCTCCTTTTTTGAGACATAGGAATTATATTTAGCAAGTCTTGAAATTATCAGTACTACCACTACTGTTTAAAGATCTTATTGACAGAGCCATCGTCTATGAATTTTTACCTCAATCTATCTTATTCCAAATTATTACTTTTAGAGCCATCCCGAGACAAAACCATCTGAGTAGGGTGAATTTTAGTTATATAGTCTTTCCGAATTTGGAAGCCCAACTTCCTATATTTCTACAAAATTCTCAAAATGTATCCCTAAAAATATCCCTGTATGAAAAATCCACGTAGGTGTCATTTCCATAGTTGGGAAAACAATGATCGCTTTCTTTTTCCTTATCGTAAATACAGAGGAGAAAAATTAGAACATTTTAATATGTGAGCGTTATCCACAACGATCTGGCTTGTTCCGATCATTTTACGTTGTCAGGGTGGTGAACTTAAGCTTGCCATTATGAACCTTTATATGATTGACACGTCATTGTTAAAGCTTGGATTTGAGGATTTTATGATCGAGGCTAATATTGTCAAGGTATAGAGTTGCGTTTTTATTTTGATAAGCCTGAAATAGCTGGCTAGGCCAGAAGACAACTGTGAAAGATGCAGTGAGAAAGCCAATAAATAAGAAGAAGAAGGAATCAAGAAGAGAAAAAGTGAGAAGAAAAGGAATAAGAATATAGTTCGAAGATGTAATAATTGAAGAGAGATAGGAAGAAAGAATTTAATATAAAGTAATTAAAGAAAAGAAAGCAACAGAAGCAAAGAAAAGGAGGAAGGAGAAAAACGAGGAAAAAGGAGGTAGGGTGGAGGAGAATCGAAAAAGGGGCGTAAGTGAGGGAAAGGATGGGTGTACGTGGCGGTGTCTAATTCCTGGAAAGGCATGAGGGATAGTACGAATTAAAGCATCATGCAGTCCGCGGGAGAGCTAGTATTAAGCATAGTGTACTGTATAGATGGGAGAAATACAGGGGTGAATGTGATAAGCACAGGCTGTAAGATGAAAAATGACAACTATAGAATGTACAGAAATGTAGATCAGTACTTTAGTGCTTGATCATCGCGATCGAGTCGGTTGTGGCAAATGATGGAAAAGGAGAGAGGAGGATAGAAAAATATATTCTGGCGATAACACGGAAAAGAAAAGGAAGCACAGATCGTGACCGGGCGTAGAAGGAAATGGTGTACATACAAAGAAGGCGAAGGAGTTGCATGACATCGTGTTTCTCACAAAAACAGCAATGAACGTGAAACATAAGGCACAAGTGGATGTAAATTAATAAATGATGTCAGACAAAGATTATCAGAGGTTCACTGGTAGGAGGAGTTCACAGAAGTGAAAGGTGGCTGAACAATAAGACAAAAGTAACATGGGGGGAAAAAGGCATGTACGGTAATGAGTGACAGGAGTGACTCTCCTTATAGAAGATTGACATACTTCTCCACAATAGCTTTAAGATCTAATAATATAATCTTGTAATTGGGATATGAAAACCACCATAATTGTGATTTTCAGGCGATAAGTAAGCTTACGAGAGACATAAAATGTGTGAAAATTTTCACTTATGAATGAGAATAGAAGGAAGGAGAATATGCAGGAGTACATAAAAGCTAATTTAACTTATTTAAAGAAATCGGCCACAAGCCATAGTGAAGCTTCATCCACTAAGAAACTCCTCAATTTTGAAAATTGAGAATAGGATGTCGGGAGCGATAGATAGTTCGAATAGATTATCTCTTTCATATGCAATTACTCGTTTCAAAGAGATATAATTATCATTCGGCGTTTAAGACCAATCGATAAAGAAAAGATAATCCGGAATCCAAAGAGAGATCCATCTAGCGAGACCTTCGAAGTGAGAGAAGGAGAAGGAGAGATGAGCACAAGACGATGGGGCAACAACTGCTAAGGGAGGTTGCATGGCAGAAAGGCGGAAAAGAGGAATACAGGGTGAGAAAAGAATAAAGCGTGGAATGCGTGGCACAAAGGAGAAAAAAATAATAAGAATAGGAGGAAAGGGCGATATGGAGACGCGGAAGGCTTTCATTTTAGCAATAATGAAGAAACAGAATAAGGAAAAATACGTGCGCGGGAGAAAGAAATGCAGTTAGGCCCGAGGTAAGCCAATGCATCCCATGAGTTGCTAGAACTTCGCATAAACTGGAGTAGCACAACCAGCGAATGAAAAAAGGGTAGTAAATAATAATAGTCTCTGCAAGATAGAAAAAAGACTGACAAGAGAAGCATTTGTAGTAACAATAGTCGGTCCGGTTAGGTGATAATAAATAGTAGTTGAAATGAGTCATATCGTGGATAGGAAGGCAGCACAGTCTTAAACTAAAGACGTTGGGAAGTCCCTGCAGAACGGCTCGAAGAAAGCCGCGAACATCGTAAAAGTTGTGCAACAAGTCGGCCGAAATAGTCAGAAAGATTCAAGGCGTAAGGTGTAGAAAAACGAGTGTCTCCTTCGCGGTGATAATGCCATAGAAAAGAGGATAGCTGCTTCTTAGTCTGATGAGAAGAAATGTATATACATAATATATGTCAGTCCAAAACAAAATGCCAAGCAGGTGGCTGCAGTAGTAGCTTCTAATTCATACGAGAATAAAAAAGAAGCTAATGCATGATAAAGCTCACGAAATTAGACTAACACGAAAACCTCAGGAGAAAAGCTTATAGGATAAGGTTGCGAGAGACCTGTAAAGGTCTGCATTCTGCCGGATAAACAGAAACAGGACTACGGCAATGGATACTCCTCTTCTGGGCATAACCCGTCCCCAAACAACAGCAGACAAAATCCGGCAAAAATATATCCACGGGTCGTTCCTTCAATGCTCATTCATGTTCATAATTGGAAAAATATATACTTATTATGAAGAATCTAAGTTTAGAGAATCTGTCTTAATACAAGTCTTTGAAGGACTAATTTATTTGCTACTTGCATCTTATACAATACTTAAACTAAAATAATACTTAAAATTAAAAATAAATATAACAGATATAGACAAATTGTCCGCGTTCTCGGTAGTTGAGGGCGGGGGGGCTGTGTTTTTCACCATAAAAGAAGGCAATATTGTGACTACCTTGTTCAAAGCAAATTATGGGACACATGGGAAGAAATTTCATCTTAAGATGATGGTCTTGTAAAAAATGTACAGACGTACCTTTTTACAAATAAGTAAAAGAAAGTCCCTCATGTAATTTCTTGATTGTCAAATGTTATGAGCACAATACTTATAATAGAAGTGTTGGGCAGAATTTGAACGGAGCGAGTTTGTTCACATTATGTAACAATTTATACCGTGCTTTGTATTCCTATTTTAAATACAACATATTAACTCCTTTTATTATTAATAATAGTGATATAAAACACCGGCTGCTCAAAAGTTGCACGCAAACTATGAAAAAACTCATCTCACACATCTAATTATACAACGTTTTCTTCAATGGAACTAACGACCATTTTAATTGAATACAATATCCACATAACACTTATAAAGGATAAATAAATACAAAATCTTGATAAATTAATTATTAGCGAACATTTTGTACGATCAAGCTCTACTGTTAAAGAGTCCAATCATTTATAGTGGGGGCATAGTACAAGAGTTGCCCTAGGTGAACTGATCAGTACTACAACATACCGGAGTCCGTAGAAAAACGTTAGTTCAGGGCCGACAAGAAGTCAACAGAAAGTGGAAACTATCTGAACAAAAATAACACTATCTGGGTATTGAGATTATGAGGTGAAATGAAGATCCGACCGGCCGACGGGTGGCGAAAGCGTATTCTTTCGAAAGCCACACGGCAACAAGGCAAGCGAACGTTGCAACCACAGCACCTCGAGGTCGAATAAGGATGTGTATTGCAACGGGCCCCAACCGCTGAAAACAACACCTGTTATACCTCGGGCAGGCACGAGATGAAAAAACGAAAAGAGTATAAAAGATAAGAGAAAAAGGAAGAAAGGTAGGATGGCGAATTAAAGTCCCGTAATGAAAAAACAAGAGCCGAGCGGTTCATAAGTTACCGAAATAAGAAACAGAAAAAACAAGAGCAGAAAACACCAAACCAACGTAGATATGCAGCACGAATGAAGGAAAAGAAAAGATTAAGCAATGTAATAAGAGTCGTGCAAAAACAAAGAGAAAGAACCAGAAACGAGAGGTCAAAAAGGAAAGGTAACAGATGAGGAGTGCAAACAAGAAAAGAACAAAAGAACAAAGAGAAATGACAAAAGGAAAAAGAAAAAAAAGAAAGTAGCAAAGATAAACACGACATAACTACACGTGTAAAATGCCCGAAACCGGCCCCCGAATGGTAGGGCTTGCACGTAGGCACACCCCCTTGGACATAAAACTAGCAGTTTAATAAAATTACTTAATAATAAGCCGTAAATAAAAATAAAGAAAATCTATCTTATTACAAGACCTTAAATTATGGGCGCCAGCTAAATAAAGCATATTACATATTGAAAATAACGTTAGATATTACCTTAGGCCATGTAAGAAGAAAAGAGAGGAAAGTCCGACGCTTTATTAATATTATTACAATCACTTTCAACTTCATATATCAAAACAACCTTGAGGGTTACCAAACCATTCACGATGATAATTGTTTCTGCTGCCTTTTGAGTATGCCTTAGATTACATGCACTTAGGCTGCCAAAAAAACTTTGAAAGGCAACCAAAATACCGCATTGCGGTTTCTGTCGCCTCTAACAAACAATGGGCTATGAAACAGCCAAAATTTCAAAATAAGCTTAAAATCATTATTCTACGGTATTTCCGTTTTTTCTCCAATTCAACCCACTTGTCCCTCCCACTATCTCTTCATTTTCACTACGACGCATATTATCCATTTTTTAGAAAGGATCCCACAACCCCCCAATATTAAAATTTTAAATGGTTAAACCATAATGTTAAATAACAGAATATCGAAAGCTAAAGCAGTCTGAGACCAGAAAAATGAAAGGTTCTAGTGAAACAGTACACGATAAAGTTAGTAATTGACTAGTGATGATTAGCATTACTGCAGGAAAAAAACCTGATAAGGATAGACAATATAAAACTAGGTAAAAAACAGTACAGACTGTCAATGTAGAAAGGCGGCTAAGCGAAAAGAGACAAACGCAACAATAAGGATCTCGAGGAGAAGGACAGAAGAAAAGGAAGTATCAAATATCAACTAAGCTAAGGACAACATGAATTAACGCAGAGATAGAAGACTGATGTAAGGCCCAGAGAGGAGGAAGCAAGACCTCGAGTTATAAGCAGTATGAATTTAAGAAAACTGTAAAAAGCATGTAAAGTTATAGTATGACGTGATATCCTGAGCGAACTAACGATGCGATCTGAAGAAAAAACGATTATATTTCAAATATATGAATCACAATAGCAAGAATATCATAAATATAGAATACATAGCTAGTTTCTATACAGAAAAAACATTAAAATAATTCGCTCGTTTGCATTAGTCTTAAGCGTACTTAACATTATAATGTAAGGCAAGAACTTATAATGCATGAGAAAAGTGAGGATAGTGTGCTGATATAATATGTAAAGAAAAAAAACAAAAAGCCCGGGTGAGAGCGTAATAAAGTAGTACAATCAATCACAAAAACAGGAGAGGCCCACTGAGATAGATAATATAATAGAAAAATGAATGATTAATATTGAACTTCATATTAATATAAAAAATAGAGACTAAAAAACTTAACTATTTCATACTCTAGGCAAGTTGAGACTAATAGGCTAATAGCAAACGAAAATATTCTGATCAATAAAAGAGATCAATAACTATCGGACCCAGAATTTGCAATAGGAAATTACAATTTTAGTTTTAATTCTTTCTTTCTGTTAATCAATACTTACATATCTAATTCTTTATAGAGACATTAAGAGTTTATGAACAACTCTTTTTCATGATGAAATTCTTTTTCATATATTGATTTATTTACTGATTTTGCTCTAAATACGAGACTGAATAGTATTGCTACTTAATAAGTGGATATATATAGTTATTGAGTGTATATTATTATATTATTACGAGTTGTGTATTAAGTTTTTAATAATAAGTCCATAACTTCCGTAATAGAGTTGTCAATAAATTTATAAAAAAAATTTATTGTCCCTTATGATGTTCAGTCTGTCAATAAGTTAGAAATCCTATTGACATTTTTTATTTGAAATATCTCCTTTTGTTTAAGTGATTGTAGAATTCATAAGAGATGGGATAGTAGTAGCTGGCAAATTTTTATTCATATAAATAATGATCTCATAATAAGATACGTTCTGGGAAAAAAGTATATCTACTACCCCGAGGTAAAAATTTGAAGTAATTTATCAGAAGGGAAATAAATCCTGAATCCGTTCCGGTACCCGCGAATTTCCATCAAGATAGAATAAATATATATACTTAAATAATTAATGTTTTAACAATAAAAATATTTTTAAATTTTAAACAATCAATAAAATAAGAAGAAATGTAAAAAAAAAAATGGATCCTGATAGTTCTATTGAATTCATTATCTTTTATTTTTTTTTTAAAACCAGATATGGGTGGTCCACTTACCTTCAACTTAAAATCAACTAATTTCATTACTTATTACAATGTATACAATAACTATACTGATAATTTCTTATAGGATATGAGT
>JABUQX010077442.1:35000-40000 GCA_015478945.1 Trachelipus rathkii | reverse complement strand
AGCAAAAACCTTTCAGACAAAAGTAAGTAATAAAAAGCTATTTTATCCTGCAGTGCCAGTTAAAATAAAGCTTAAAGGTAAAGATAAAGTGATTAAGACATACATGGGTCTAGATACATATTCTTCAGCATGTTTTATGGACTTAAATTTAGCTGCAGAACTAGGTATGTCATATATGAAACCTCAGAAAGATATAGATATAACTACTATGTATGGGCAACATAAGATAAAAACATACATTTTAAATAATCTAGAAATTTATGATATTGAGATGAGGAAATCTGAAACCATAAATAATATATATTGTAAAGAAAAATGGCCCTTTAAAATGGAAGAAAGTCCATCTATCAAAGATATAAATGGATTAGAATACTTGAGTCATGTGCCCTTCAACTTCATAGAATCAAAAATTGGATTATTAATTGGGATGAATCAAAGTAAATTGTTAAAACCTATAGAAGTAGTAGAAGGTCATTATAACTATCCCTTTGCAGTTAAGTATTCATTTGGATGGGCTTTACAAGGTTCGACACCAGATGGTATACCAGCATTCATGAGTTTAAGATGTCATAAAACACAAATACAAGAACAAGATGATAATTTACTTGAAAAATATTGCTTAAGAGAGTTTTCTGAAAAGAATCCTGAGCAAGTTTGTGAAAGTGTAGAAGATTTGAAGTGGAAGAATAAGGTTGAAAATACATTACAAAGAACAATTACAGGTAAATTTCAAGTTGGTTTACCATTTAAAAAAGAAAATCAGCATTTTCCTAATAACAAAAATCAAGCTTTAGCAAAATTGTATTCATTAAAAAATAAATTTTTGAAGGATAAAGAATATTTTGTACAATATTGTGATAACATAGATGAAATGTTAAAACTTAATTTTGCAGAAAAAGTTGAGAAACATGAATTATTAAACAATGACAGATTCTATTTAACACACCATAGTGTAATCCATCCACAAAAGAAAAAATTGAGAGTAGTATTCAATGCAGCTTTACCATACAATGGTATTTCTTTAAATAATAGTTTACTCACAGGCCCAGACTATATTTCCAATCTACAAGGCATCCTTTTAAGGTTCAGAAAAGAGAAATATGCTTTCATAGCAGATATAGAGAAGATGTTTTATCAAATACAGGTACTTGACAAGGATAAAGATTATCAGCGCTTCTTATGGTTCCCAAATAGTAATTTAGATAAAACTCCAGAAGAATACAGGGTTAAAGTTCATATATTTGGTAGTGTGAGCTCACCTTCAATTGCAAATTATGTCTTGAAGCAAACTACAAATGTAATTGAAGCAGAAAAATTCAGTAATTTAGCCAAAGATACAATACTTAGAAATTTCTATGTAGATGATTGTTTAAAGTCTGTGAAATCAGAAAATGAGGCTGTAGCAATTTATAAAGAAGTTAAAGAAATTTTAAAAATTAGTGGTTTTAATCTGCATCAAGTAGCTAGTAATTCAAAGAAATTTTTAGAAAATATTGATAAACAAGACTTAAGTAAAGATTTTAAAGAAATAAACTTATCCTTAGATAAATTGCCTTCACAAAAAGTATTAGGCTTAAGTTGGGACCCAGAAATAGATTTAATGAAAGCTAGGGTAGATATACAAAATAAAAATTTGACAAAAAGAAGCATACTCAGTTGCATTTTTTCCATATACGATCCACTGGGTTTTATTAGTCCAGTACTACTAGTAGCCAAAAAAATATTTCAAAATTTATGCGATAGAAAGAGTTAACTGGGATGATGAAATTCCATTAGATATAAAAAAAAGTTACATAAAATGGCTAAGTGATGTTAATAAGCTAGATGATTTTCAAGTTCCTAGGCCATACAATCCAAATTGTTTAAAGTATAAAAGGGTAGAATTACATTATTTTTCAGATGGTTCACAAATTGCATATGCTGCAGTAGCATATATAAGGTTCATTGGAGAGAATAATGAAATATATTGTTCATTGGTGTTATCTAAAACAAGATTGATACCATTAAATAAAAATTTGATGTTAACTATACCAAGAATAGAATTGAGTGCAGCCAAATTAGCTGTCAACATACATCAAATTTTAAAAAATGAATTAGATATGAAAATAAACAAAGAGTATTTTTGGATAGATAGTGAAATTGTATTACAATATATTAAAAATGAATCAAAAAGATTCAAAAGATTTGTACATAATAGAGTTAATTATATTAGATCACAAACAGATATAAGCCAATGGAATTATGTACCAGGCAAGCTAAATATTGCAGATATAGCAAGTAAAGGAATATCTGTTAATGAGTTTTTGAACAATAAACTATGGAGCACTGGTCCAGAATTTTTGTACAAAGACAAAGCTCAATGGCCTGAGCAAAATAAAGAAAATAAATTAGATGATGAAAATGATGAAATTATAAAAAGTAAACCAGTAATGGCCATACAACTACAAGAAAGCTCAACAGACAAGCTCATACATTCTGTCTCAGATTGGATGAAATTAAAAACAAAAGTAGCATGGATTTTAAGAGTTAAAGAAAATTTGCATAAAAAAGCCTGGAATAAAGGTGCTATGACAATCACAGAATTAAAAAATGCAGAAAAGGCTATTTACAAATATGTACAAAATAAAGAATTTCATGATATACAATACAAAATAAAAAAGAAAGAGGCCTTGCCAAAAAGGCACATTTTGGCAAAATTCCTACCATTTATAGATGATAATGGAATATTAAGAGTAGGTGGGAGGAATAAAAATCTGAATGATGTATCATATGATTTTAAACATCCAATTATCTTGCCAAATAGTCATGTTACAATGCTAATAATGAGACATTACCATAGAATTAATGGACATTTAGGAAAACAAACAGTTTTAAATGCTTTAAGAGAAAAGTACTATATCATTGGAGCAAGTAGAAGTATTAAGAAGATCCTAAAAGATTGCATTATATGCAGAAAGCTCCATACAAGGCCAACTCAGCAGTTGATGGGAGATTTGCCGAAAGATAGATTAAAATGTGATGTACCACCATTTACAAGTATTGGTATAGATGCCTTTGGCCCTTTTCTTGTAGTAAAGGAAAGAGGGAAGGTAAGAGAAAAAAGATATGGATTAATATTCTCATGTTTAAGTAGCAGAGCAATACATTTAGAAATGCTATATTCATTAGATACTGATGCTTTTATCAATGCTCTAAGAAGATTTATAAGCCGCAGAGGCAATGTGAAATTGATCCGATCAGATAATGGATTGAACTTTGTGAAAGCTAACAAAGAATTAAAAGGACAAGTTAAAATTTGGAATAATAAGCAAGTAAATAAATTTTTTGAGCAAAAAGAAATACAGTGGATATTCCAACCACCTCATAGTTCTCATAAAGGAGGTCATTTTGAGAGACATATTAGAACTGTAAGAAATATATTACAATCTTCACTCTTAGAACAGCCAATAAGGTTGACAGATGATAACTTGAACACTTTGTTCTGTGAGATAGAATTTATTATAAATAACAGACCAATAACAGAATTTTCAAATGATTTAGAAAACTTAGAAGCTTTGACACCAAATCATCTACTAACCCTTAAAGGCAATATAACTTTTCCTCCAGGATTATTTCAGGACAAAGATTGCTACTTATATAAAAGATGGAAACAAGTTCAGTATCTTGCTGATTTATTTTGGAAAAGATGGATCAAAGAATATGTTCCTTTATTGCAAAAAAGAAGTAAATGGTTAGCAGAAAAAGAATCACACAAAGAAGGAGATTTGGTTCTTTTAATAGATGACTTCAAACCAAGAAATATGTGGAATTTAGGAAAAATAGTAAAAGTTTACAAAGATGACTCAAACAGAGTGAGAATAGTAGATGTGAAAATAAATAAAGACAAGAATACTTTAAATACAACAATTTTGAAAAGACCAATAACAAAATTGATCTTGCTGAGAGAAAGTGCAGGATTATAACAAGAAGACAACAGAATTATAAACTTAAGGAAACTAAGAATAACAAGAAAACTTAATATTCTTAGCAAAAGGGGGAATATGTTATATTTTCCATTAAAATATAAGAAAAAAGGAAACAAAAAAAATTAATATAAGGAATACAGAAAATTCATTACTAATGTGTACTATGTGAGCATCAACTATGGTTACAAAAAATGACCAAAATATTAGAAAGGTAGAAAAGCAAAAATTGATTGCAACACAGAAAAAATTGATGACAAATGCAGAATACAAGGTGGGGCAAGATTAAGGGCTTGCAATTAGAATAAAAGCTAAAGAAAGCCCAATACATAAGAAAAACCTGATAATTAGAAGATACTGCAAGCAAATATAAGCTATTGCAGAAACTCAAACAGGCTATTGAAGCAACAAACTGCCAACTTGCCAAAGTAAATTGAGAAAATAAAGGCAAAGTACAGAATTGAGCTTCATTCAACACTAGGAAGACATATGAAGAAACACTTAGTAACATCTATTCATCAAGAGCTTATTAATTTCACAAAGAAGAAACTATTAAGGTGGAATAACTAGCAATTGAATTCTTCAATCATCTAGTATATGAATAAAGAAGCTATAGAAGAAACCTGAGGACAACAAAGAAACTCTATGCAAGCTAAAATTCAACCAGAAGAAACAAAAAAGGAATTTTCAGCTAATAGAGCCATCTTCAAGCAACTTTATTGATCAGCAGCCCCACAAATTGAGTAATATAAGCCACCACCCTAATCTCAGCCATTCTGAAATCCAAAACATCAGTAATTAGAAGGTAATAGTTTTTTATAGGTATTAATATAGTTGGTGTGAATGTGGTATAATATTAATATAAATAAGTAACATCTATGAGTTTTCAAACAAAAGCTAAAAAGGACAAAAATAAATAAAAAGTCCAAAAAATACTGATAATTTTTTATTGAACACTTATTAACAGGAATAACTAATTTTCAATGCAACCAATGTATAATTATTATGTTTACTTTTTAGCATTTAGTATTTGTACTT
>JABUQX010077442.1:15000-27500 GCA_015478945.1 Trachelipus rathkii | reverse complement strand
CTTTATCTTTGTTATGATTCAGTTTGTGTGGCTATATCTTCCTTGTATTTAGGTTCTCCTATAGCTAACTCTTACTAATCCACAATTATCTTTTTTTTTTTTTCATGTTTCCTTTCTTCGTTGACCTCCGCAGTTGCCTCATGAATTAACATAATTGTCGTGTTGGTTTCTCCTCTTCTCTTCTTCTCAGTTTCTGTCTCCCATACTTGTTCTTCTCCTTGTTCATATGTTTCTTCTTCGATCCTAAAATAGTCAAGCAAATATTCCGGAGGATCTGCCCAAACTTTTAAATGTGCATAGTGAGTCCTCATTGTTTTTCCATTTCCTTCAATGTCATATGTCATACCACCTGCAATCACCTTGGTTATTACAAAAGGGCCCTCATACCTTTTGCTTAATTTTTTCTCCAAAGTTCTATCCACTGAGATGATTTTCCTTTTAACTTTCACCCCTACTGCGTATGGCAACCAGTTTGGATGACCCTCTTTCCACTTGTCCTGTTCCTTTCTTGAGATTGGTAATACCTTTCCTTTCTCATGTTTTTGAACCATTAGTTTCTCTGCCGGGGTCACTCCTAACTCTGCATGTTTTGTATTATTATATACCATTATTACTCGGGGTAAACAGTCATCCCATTCCTTATCCTTTGTTACCGTATTCTTGAGGAACTCCGCGAATGTCCGGTTGACCCTCTCCACTGCCCCGTTAGCCGCTGGTTTGTATGGACTGCTAAAGACATGTTCGATTCCGTAGGCCTGAAGCATTTCCTTAAATCTTGTGCTCCTAAATTCCACTCCATTATCCGTCAATACCTTATATGGTGGTCGCGAAATGTGGGGAGCATTTGTCCTTCAAAAGCCTCTGTTACACTCCTTGCAGATTTATCCTTTAACGCCTTCACTGCAGCCCATTTACTACAGTGATCTATAGCCACCAAACAAGCAATGTTTCCTTTTCTAGTTCTAGGCATGGCCATAACATCGACAGCTACTAATTCGAACGGATTTTGTACCTTAATCTTCCATATAGGTGGGAACACAACCTGATGGTCTATTTTATTCAGTTGGCAGGTTGGGCATGTTCGGCACACATCTTGAATGATTAACTGACCTCTGGGGTGCCAAACGTACCTTGAAACAAGATCTGTTAATTTTTCTCGTCCTATATGAGCTAAATTCCGATGTGTAACCACAGTAATGCTTACCATCTGTTGGAACCCTATAACAGCCCCAAATTGTTCATCTCTAATCCTTTTTACTAAGATGGCTCCATTCATTCGTAGATCCTTCCTATATCGATAATATTCCTTCAATAATATATCAGTCTTCCTAATCTCTTGATTATTTCCAATTTTCTTCTTTAGTGTCCTAATCACTTCAGAGTTATCTTGTAATCTTATTATTTCCTGGACTGTTATTAAGTCATTATCCTTATTCACTGTGAGGTTAAAAACATCAATGGTAAAGCCATCACTTACGTCATCGGCATCGTTCCCATGTGCGATTATTCCTTCTCCGAAGTCCAAAATTGCATCTGACTCCACCAAATAATTCATCCCTAGCAGTAAACAAGCTGGAATATATTCATCCTGAACGACAACCAATGGTAGCACTATTTCCCGGCACCTTGTTTTTATTTTTATGGCCACTGCTGTTGTACACTCCACAATCCTTGTAGTTACTCCATTGAGTGTAATATCTACCTTCCATCTTTTCAGAATGTGTCCAAATTGGTTTAAGCCATCAACAACTCCTTCCTGTATCAAACTGATGACAGATCCTGTGTCCAGAAAAGCGCATCTGAATACTTCTCCGATAGAGACCTCCTGCCATGCCACTCCTTTTAACTTGTGGTTGCAGCTTAGCCTAGACTGGTGCCCTCTTTCCTTCATTAATAAATTTATTCCTAATTCTTCTTTGGAAGATTGCTGCAATAAATTATTTCCTGATGTATCACTTCCTTCCGTATCTGAGTAATCTTCATTTTCTTTCTCTGGTGATGTCTCTAGTTCTCAGATTATCCGTTCGTTCAACTATTGTATTCTTCTCCTTTTGGATCGAAAAACCACAACAGTACACATCCAGATCAAGGTACTGGATTCGAAGTCGTGACCTACACATCCACCCTGTACGTGATACATACTCCTTTAACATCACTGTACTAACCACTCCTGCCTTTGGTCCGATGTATCGCCCCAAAAACCAACACGAGACAACAAGACCCAAACACAAAAAACCCTAAATCCATCGGCAACCCAAATCTTCTAGTACTGAAATTCATCAACCCTGGCCACTAAATAAAAACTTCTCCGGTAACTGGTTCACCTTTCCTCGCAGAGTTTCTAATTGCTCTATTAGTACTTTTCTCACGCTTATGCGTCCCATTTTCCACAACCTACATTTCTCCATTCCAAAATACTTCAGGATGATCAAAACTCACACCAAACTTACCCCCTTAGACTACCACCTGGTGATTTTTCTGTTTACAACCTCAAAGCGAAACCCCTGTTACACATAATATAAACAACACAGTACTCTCCTTCCAAAATCAAACCCAACAACTAGTGACCATCCACGCACGACCCTACAAACACACCACAAACACACAGTGTAAAACCAATTTTATAACTTATAACTCTTAGAGTGCTTCTGGATCCGCACAATCAAGAATCATAATACGAATCCTTCCTACCAATCAGGTCTTCCCTATTGACACCTGACCATGTGTCTGACGAACACATTATCACCCTTTCCGGCAAAACACCCACACCACACCAACCCCCACACCAAACAACACACCCAACCGATCAACCTAAATGGCCTCTGAGCAACATAACTACCTTCGCCCAAGTCATCCAGAACTCGGGCACACCACAAATCTTTCTACTGTATCCACTAGCATCAACAACATCACCGTGTGTAACCAAATTAAACAAATGGCCGAACATAGCACCGTCCGTGACAGAATGACAAGTACACGTGACCACTTAGTAACAAAACCCAACAGCGACCGAACAACCTTTTAAACTCCACCCACCGCTCCATCAACTGGCTATCAGCATCCTTTCCTATATAGTGGACAAGACTTTCCCGTTCCACCAGCAACTGACCCAGGACGTCAGTACAGTTCATATAAAACACAAACATTACTCTTCTACCCACTTATTATTCGTTCTTGAGAGACACAACCCCAGCACCCCCCATACCACAATCCCACTGGCATCTACCGTAGCAGTTCCAAACCACACACCATTCCTCAATCAACCACTTCCGAGGAAATCTGGAAATGCATAACTCTACTGATTCTTTCATCCGTTTTTTCAGTTCCTCGAAAGCCTTGATCCTTTCATTTGTCCATTCAATTTTGTCTCGATCCACCTTTACTCTTTGCCATCACGTATCCAAGTGCACTGAGACAGGATCGCTGCCACTCCTGAACAATTTCTTTAATATAATCCCCCTGATTAGAAACGTCACCATCCACCATTCTAAATATCGTCTTACTACCTCCACATATCAGTAAGAGTCTTCCAACTATCGTCCACACACATCTCGGACCAAATTACCAATACTCCGCAGTTTTTTGATCCCCCTGTCCCTACGCCTGAATTGATGTGGTCCCCTCTGGAATTCTCTAACTTCTTTCTAGGACCCAGCCTCACATTACTCACTATATTACTTGACATCGTTCGCAGAACAGCTACTGTAGAAACCTGTTCAATCAAATTTCCTACAATGTTCTCTAAATTCTTTCATTCGATAATTAATAAACATTCATTCGATGTAAACCAACTACTTGTCTCGACTAAAAACCGTGTTAGGATCCGCCTGCATTCCCTCGAATGCTGCAGCGTCCGTTCATTTAGCCCAAAACTCCAGCCCACTCTTTAAACAACCAGGTATTGACACTTGACTGTTGAAAATGCTGTAAAATCCTTGCTTTCTTCCTCCTAACTGAAATAACTCGATAATACCCCTGTTACTAATCCAGGCGGTAAAGTTGTACCCCCGACAATCATACGACAGTTCTCAGCTCATCGCTGGGCCATGAGGAACTATCTCCGCCTCGTTACTTGGTTAAGCGTCGATAGTCAATACACAGACGAAGTGTTCCGTCCTTTTTCCTAACTGGCACCACCGGAGAACTCCATTCTGCAGCACAAGGCTCTACGATGTCTTTTAAACATAACTCTTTTACTTGGTTTTCGATTTCATCATTAGTCTTCTGATCGAACCTCCTTGCCCGCTGGTAAATAGGGGTATAATCATGCAACCTTATCCTGTATGGGGTCATGGATGTCCCACTGATGTCCGAATCTCCCCTACTAAATGCATTTCTCCATTTGTATAAAACATCCGTGACGTTCTCCCGTTGTTCTTTAGTTAGTTCATCCATGAAATTTATTTCCTTCTGTAGTTTTTCCTTCGTCCATTCTTCTTCAATGGCTCCTTGTTTCTCTATTTCCCGTATCGTTGTGTTCACTGTACACTCATTACCTTGGTATCGTCTCAGGTTGTCTTCATCTACCACTAGATTAGCCATTCCTATTCTTTCACCTCTTCCCAGTTTTAATTTTCCTGGTATCAGTTTTTTTATCAGTATAGTTCCTTCTTTGTCTTTCCATTGCACCAATCCTGGCATTAATTTAAACCTTTTATTATATCCTCTTCGGGTATGGTCCCTTTCTTCAACTAATAACTCTTCAGGTTGTATGTCATAACGATTTCCATTTCTAGGTTTAATTTCTTGGGAATCCCATTTGGCCTTTATCGGGGTCCACTCATTTGCAGTAATTGTTATTTCACCTGTGTTATATACGGGTATTGCCGTAACTACCCTCACACAATCTTCGGATCTTCCTGTTAAATATACACTTGTTCCTTTATATTATATTCCCCATGACGTATAAAAGATCCACTTCTTACATCTACTTCAATCTTGTTTTGTACCAAAAATGGCATGCCCAGTATTGTTCCTTCTTTCAACCTACTTACTACAACAAAATCTGATAGGCCATAATCAATGTCATTTATGGTTACCTGTAATGTAGCCGTTTGTTTAGACTCCACATACAAGTCTTGAGGCTCTTCCCAACACCTCCACCCTACACTTCATCGCTACTTTTTCTTAATTATAGGGTGTATATCCTCCCTAATTTTGTCTTCCAACTCAGCAATACTTGAGCACCCACTGTTCTATTATCCAGCTTCATCATTAACACATACATTATTCAACCTTTTATCATAAATCTCAAACAATGGATGTCCTACCTCATTAACAGCCTTGCGCCCAACTACCCCTTGATCTTGGCTTCTTCCTTCCCTGCGTCCGGTACACATCCTGTCGTCTGCTGAATTTGTTCATGCTCAACCCCCTCTTACCCCTTATCTTACGTATCCTTTGTTGGTAACTCGTTGTAGTATACTTGCAGCCTGATTCACATTACAAATTCTTTGGCTTCTGGTCCAACAACCACCACAACCTTGATTAACCCGGGCGGCGGGCTCCTGACAACTCATTATGACTTCTGCTGGATCCTCCGACTTTTCCAAGGCCACGCCTAGGACGAGAGTGGCATTCGTTCTCCGCCACAACCTCGTTAGCGTCTTCATCTCTTCTTTTTTTTAACTTCTCTATTCTCTCCTCCTCGCACGTGTCGTCCACTACCTGTTCTCTCACACAAGACAACATCTCCTTCCAAAGGTCTTCCTTTCCTCCTGCTCTCTTGTCTACCTTGTGTTTAATCCCACCAATGTTCTCTCCTATGCAGATTCCCTGTAGTTGTTTCGAGGACCACACTCCCTTGTCTGATGGCCTCACCACTACCGCATTTCTCTAGCACCATCTCTAAACCTCCCACACAATTCGTTTCCATCGATGTCACTATTTGTCACACAAAATCACCTAAAGCTAAAACACTTATGGCCTCTCATTTCATACCTGTTCCTCTATTGTTCTTCTTGTACCCTGAAATCTCGCTGGATCACATCACACCCACTCGTCTTATCATACTCGCCACTTATATCTGCATATGTTTTACCTTTTCACCTCATCCCCTCGATTATGTAGGGTTTGCCCATATCTGGCAATTGACCTCTCTCCATCCCTCGACTCCATCCTCAATATATCATTCAGCTTTAATCCCTCATCACCCAATATGACCCAGCTCAAACAGTCCTTCCAGCGACCCTCTACAAACACACACACACTTCTATTCTTCACACCTCCCATTCTTATTTTGAATCTCCTAGCTATTCCTTTTGGCAAGCAATTCAAAAATTGTTCTTATTAAACACACCATTGCCTTAGTACACCCCACCCATCCAAATCCTTTCTTTGCGCTCACAGCACTGCCACATCATATCGTGGTACAGACACCCTGAGATGACAAACAATTCTGCTATCTTTTCTGTTTCACTCATCTCCAATTCTCCAGAAAACTCCGTTCTTGCAACTCTAATTCTGTTCGCTCTCTTTTACTTTCCTATGCACCAACTCTTTTACCTGAGACTGTAATGTATCTATAAACTCTTCATGTGTAAGCCCCTTACTAAAAACTATAATCTACGTCTCAAAAAAATGGGGCCCCTCAAAAAAATATCCTCAGCACTTACCACCCAACGGTCTTATCCTTCCCTAATTTTACTTTGCACTAACCTTTCGAAAAATCTTCTACAACCAAACAGCCATCAAAATTCTACTGTACATTCTTTTCATTTACAATTACATTTAGCGGGTTTTACCGCCCTTACATTAGCCCTACCAAATTGCATTTCTAACTCTAACCACGAACATCTTACATCCACCTGCTAACAACAACTCATAAATACAAATATCCTGCTGACGGCTTTCTGAACATGTCTACCCACTCCTTATTCCTCTACAAGCATTCCTACAAAGTTCCCCAACCACTTTCTTCACCACTTTATTTCCTCCCTTGTCTGCAGACACTCACTATCGGCTTCGCGATCCATGTTCTTCCTGTTGAACGTATTTTCTACTTGTATACTTCACTGTCGTGTCCCTCCTTTTACCCGTGTTTCACCTCCTACTCCACAGTCACTTTCACCTTTCTTCACCTTTAGTTTTGTCAGAAGCAGCGCTCTACGTCCCTCAAAATCGAGAGTCACTCATTCCTATCATAGCAACACCCTAACTACCCATCATCAGTAATCAATTACATTTGCCTTCCTCTTTACAGCACTCCATTCCCTTCCAAACCATTTGCAAATACTCAGGGACCCTTTGTTGCAGTTTCCACTTTGAAACGCCGATGCCTCACATTACGGACCACCAACCACATATTCCTTTTCTCGTTCATGCCTATGGCCAGCTTCTTTTACACTGTTCTACAACAGTGAACTATCAACTACTTCTTCCCTTGGCTCTCCCTTCACCTCCTCGCGTCTCGGTTCCAAAGGCCGAGCACTAATCTTATCACAAATACATGTCACCCACATTGGTACACACATTCAGACTTTTCCTCTTATACTACGGCATTCCTGAAATTCTTTAACAAACCCATACGCACTCTCCGACACTCTTTAGAGTTTCTTCCCACGTCCCTCTACGGGATTGACCCCTTTAACTAGTCTCTATCCATTTTCCTCTTCCCCCTCATAGAAACACAACACAAAGTCGAAAATATATATACCCTACAAAAAATAAATATCGCGCCTATATATTATAAATATATTTTATATATATATATATATAAAATATCACAAAAAGAAAAAAAAAAATAACGAAATATTATTTTTTCATCTAACAAACAATAACACGAAACACCTCAACCAATTTACTATTATAAACAGATTCCTTAGATGGACTCAGAATTCACTTTAATCACACTTCCTTCTTCAAACAACAGCAAAAGATATGACCAAATTCATGCTCTTTCCATTTCTTCCCTGAACATTATTTTTTCTTAAAAAAAAATCTCTCTCTCTGCTTCGTACTTATTCCTAAATACGGAAACAAGAACACGAGGGAAAGAAATATGGTTAGCAAAAAAAAAAAAAAAAATAAAAAAAAAAAAATTAAAACCTGTAACGAGACACCAACACAAAGCAAACAAACAAAAAAAAATATAGAAAAATAAACAATCTCTTTGTTACCTCGACTTACACCTCTTTATTTTTTTATATCCCTTATATCTTGTTATCCCTTTTTTTTCTTTCTCCTTTATTTTTTATATCCGTGCTATTATCTTCTTTTCCTTCTCTTTTTTTTATATCCTTCTTCCAAAGTCTACGGAGCCACCATTTGTTAGCGCGTTCGCTTTTGTTAATTGATTTTTGCTTGTTTGTTTTATTTAGCCTTTACGCGAGGTCCCAGGATTCTCTTTGGAGAAGGCTTATTCCTGACAACAGTAAATGAGAAAGAAAAGGATTCAAGTAACACACGAGATGTAATTTTTGATATAATAAAATAAATACTCAATTATAGTTTATATCAATCCTATTATACCTATTACTAAATATAGTATATCAATCCTATTACACCCTATTACCAAAAATATACATACAACCTATTATACCCTATCACTAGAAATATATATATATCAAAAATATTCTTTTATTTATGTACAATATTAAATTTTCCGGAAAATATTCATAATATAATTTATTGCACAAATATTAAATTTTCCGGAACATGTTCATACTACAAGTTATTGTCAGAATTTATCAACAATTTACGAACGATACGCTCTCAGCAACCTATCCAAAATAGGTCCGAAAGATTAATTTCCCTTGATCCGGAAATTTTATGGCAACCTGCAGTACGTATTATTCCTTACGAGCACCAGGAACAGCTCGTTATGCTAGTGATCGACTCAGCCCCAACAGCACGATCCAAATTTGTTATTTCCAGATGAGTGATGGGTGAGACAAACGCGCCAGTCGTCACCGTCACGATGCCTCCCACACTTCCTGTTTAATTTAAGCCTAAAGGGGCTAACTCAGCTACACGATTGTCCTTTGGATTATGCTCCCGCAATCGGCCACCTTAGCCGCATCACGATGGTCCTTGGATTTGCCTCCGGCCAATCGGCAACCCATGATAAATTGACAAATAATAAACACTTTATAGACATCACACTGCTTCATCACTTTCCCTAAATCAAATTAAGTAACACACAATGTATCACTCATTACCGTTAACATAAATAATAATCAAATCACATAATACATAATAATAATCTAATAATAATAATAACTAAATAATAATAATAATAATATAATAATTAATAATTAATAAATAATAATAAAAATAATAATAATAGATAATGATATAATTAATTAATAATATAGTTTAACATTAACCCCCATTAACCCTAAACTAATATGTACACACTTTTTGCGGCGCCTCACACCCTATTACTCTAACAAGCAGGACCATACCGATTAAAACAACAAATATAATAAATAATAATAATAATAATAATAATAATATAATAAAATAATAATAATAATAATAATAATAATAATAATAATAATAATAATAATAATAATAATAATAAAAATAATAGTCATAATTTTATTCGGTAATTTCCTCACACTTCCCAATTCACATATCTTAACCTTTCGTCTGTGTGCTTGTTTAGTTTAAAATCCTTTTGGCGTTAAAAATTCCCATACCACACGGCCTATCAGTCCACTCCTGACACCACCATCCACAACCCGCCAACACCCACAACACACACCACACATTACATACCATACATACCCCTCCTAAATAACCAACTATACCCCATCACTCACCATATACACTAACCAACAAATACCCCAAACAACTATATATATACTAATACCTATATATAATATATATATATACACATACCACAACCACTTAAATAACTCATATACTATAACCACATACTATCTTACACCATAAGAAATATTCCGTTCGTTAATCTACCTAAATTTAAACACAGATTGCACCCACAGATTTCACCGTTAATCACATCTGTCACCTTTCACCCAATTTCATCCACCGAATTCCTTAAATGCATTGGAAATTCGAATGTCCGTTTTAATATTCCCATAATCACCTAATAAATCACCTTATTATCGGAAATCTCCAAAACAATCTTACCATCATAAACTGCTAATATTTCCTATTGTTTACATATTTGAATTCTACTATTAAAAACTTTGTTTTAAATTAACACGACTGCACCGAACACTCATCCTTTTAAGTTTATCACTTCAAAAACATGCTAACACTAAATGCAATGAATTTAAAGAAACATATCTGCTATTAACATATAATTAACAATGCACTGAAAATATCCTTCTCTAAGTATATCCTACTTCAAATAGCTACCTCCAAATCAGTTCCTTACATCATGAGTGAAATCTTACCACACACATAACCAAACAAAAATGACTAAACCTTATCACAAAAATAAACCTTTTGAAATAACTCTATACACCCCAGACCATACTGAAACGAGGAAAACATCCAAACCAACACCTCTGCTAGACAGAACCTCACACATCTAAACCATAATTCCTACAAATCCTTGAAGATAAAAACTGGAATTCCGTGACTATAGCAGTAATTATCACCAACAACACAACTCCAGCTCACAATTCTCAAAACCTTTTCACCAGACCCCAATTTCTCCCTCAAACTTTTGATCACAACCTTCGATTATTTTTAACTCTTTCAGAAAAACAATCTATTTATTTTATAAAGTATTAACTAAGCTCTGAATCTAGTTGGTTCGTCCTACAATATATATATATTATATATAAATATATATATTATACATATATATATATATAATATATATAACCATATAAATATATAATATATATATATATATAATATATATATAAATATATAAAAGTTACTTTAACAACAATCACTACCTATATATAATATATAAAATTAGAACTAAACTAATATACTACCACCACCCCATATATCAACAACACCCCAAACTATATATATATATACTACAATATCAAACACCCCATATAAAACATATCAAAACAATAATAACACCACTAACCAAATACCACCTACAATAACATAATACCTAACAATCAATAACTATATATACTATATTATATATATATATACTAATATATAATATATATATGTATTATATATATATATATATACTACCACCCATACCACACAAAATCAATAACAAATATATAACCATATATATACTAATATACAACCACAAACCACACTATATATATATATATACTAAACAATCATATAACTATATCATAAATAATATATATAATATATACTTACTACTTATATATATAATATATTAATATAACTATATAATTACTATATAATATCAAAAATAACACCATAATATATATATTATACATACCTACAACTACAACTATAACTATTATATATATATATATAATATATATAATATATATAATATAATATATATATATATATATATATATATATATATATATCTTGTATACATGTAAACACCACTCACGGGCAGAGCTTTTTTAAGGAGGGGCAGAATAATAAAATTAAAAAATATTTGTAAATCCCACCCAATTCCAAGCGTAATGCAAATCTCTGAGGTGACCGCAGATGGAGGATTTAAAGAGATGGGTATTAAATACAGCTTAAAAAATTAGATGAAGGCAGAGAGTTCCACAGAAGAAACGTAGCCGGAAAAAAGAATTCACTAAGCGAAAATACAAAGTGTTCGCAGAATTCATGATAAAACAGGAGAACCCTTGTGGTTCGAAGGTGACGCTGTCGTGAGGGAATGCAAGAGGTCAACACCCTCGAGCATCTGCCAGTTACCTACAGTTAAGAGATAATAAACCAAAGTCAAGTCGCAGAGATAGAGTTCAAGAGAGTATAAAAGCAAGGTACAGTATATTGGTCTAACACAGAGGTTCTCAAACCTATTTCGTCTACCGCCCACTTTGAAAATCAATTGTTTTTCAACGCCCCCCAATTTATTCTTACTTTACCAAAACTTAAAAACCACAATGACATATATAGTATTATATATATATATAATATATTATATAATATATATATATATATATATATATATATATATTAATATATATATATATAGTATATATATTATAATATCAATATATATATATTATAGGTCAGCCTCTAGAAGAGCCAAAATCCATATCTCAAAACCTACAACAGCTACCGGGAAAGAATACATTGCTGGAATGATGGTCCAATTTTAGTACGGAAAAAATGTAAAAATAAATAAATAAATAAATAAATAAAAAAAAATTATATTCTCAAAAAACTACAATAGCTACAGCGAAAAGGCATACAATATTGGAATCCAGGTAAAATGTTGGAAAGGAAAATGTAAAAAAAAAATAAAAAAAATATAAAAAAATTATTGTAAGTAATTATCACAGATTAACAACATCATGAAATAATCACGACAGAGAAGACCTACTTTAGACGACCTTTTATTTGGTTACCGTTAAAATAAAACTAGACTTTCATTAAATTTTCCT
>JABUQX010077442.1:5000-10000 GCA_015478945.1 Trachelipus rathkii | reverse complement strand
ACACTCCACTAACAAAACTCATAACAAAACCCACCAAACAAACACCCACAAACAAATATACACACCCCAACCAACCCACATACACCACACACCACATACACATACCCATAATCAACACAACACACTACCTCAACAAACCTATACCCACCAACCCTCAACACCACACACAATAACAACCATAAACCATACACCAACACCTACACACTCACTAACCCACAACTATTCACATACATAATACCACCACAACACAACACACAAACAACTACATACATATCTCATTCACATAAAAACTACCAAATCACATAAATCACATACACCCAACTACCTAATCACAATACCAAACACCACCCTAATACCTAAAAACTAAACAACCATATCAACTAAATCAAAATACAATACTATCAATATATTAAAAAAACCAAAATACAATAATACACAATCAAATCAACAAATCTAACACCAGAACCCACCACACACATATAAACTACCACACACAAACACCCACAACATACCCCTCACACCATATACCTACCTAATCACACCTCCCAAACATAACACAATACCATAAGACCTATCCCACTATCAAAAACACAATCAAACCACACAAATAGACTAACATATATAATATCACATATATATATACTATATAGATATATATATATATATTATAGAACTATATAATACAATCATATATATATATATATATATATATATATATATATAGTACATATATTATATATATTAAATATATATACACAAAACAAAAATATATATAATATAATTGAAATCATACTACTACACCCTAACATAATCCACACTAACAACATACATTATATACAACCAAATACATAACAACACAACCACCACACTCCAAATAACACTAACCACACCTATAATATATAAATATTATCACCACCACCACCCTACCACCACACACCACACAATATATTATATATATATACATACTATAACACTATATATACTCATATTATACTACCGACCATATATATATATATTAATATATAAATATATATATATATATAAATAATTATATATAATACTATATCTCCCACACACAAAAACATATGGTAAAAGGCACTCCCCGTTACTCCTACAATAATAACCAACACCACAAACCACACACACCCAACCCACCCACATACAATAAAACCCACTAAAACTCACCATACAACAAAATACCTATCACAACCCAAACTAATATAACCACTAACTATAACCTCAACCACTATTCACCTATATAAACAACACTCACCTATCACAATCATACATATATAACTACAATAATATATTTATATATATATATATATATTATATTAATATATATATATATATATATATAATATAATATATATATAATATATATATTATATTTATATATATATATATAATAATATATATTATATATAATATAATATATATATATATATATTATATATATATATATATAATATCTAACCAAAACCACTAACTAACCTCACTACCACTACAAGTAAACAACTCAACCACACCCATCCTACTAAAATACTATATATAATACACTATACTTACACCAAACACCATAATACCTAACAATACATATAAACACACAACAATCATACAACACCACAAACCCACACATAATCAAAAACTACCAATAATAACACTACACATACTACTAAAACACATAAAAAACCACTACTCACTAACTACAATAACATACCCTATAAACAATAACATATACACACAACATAATAATATATCATAATCAAACATACTCAAAATCCATAACTATACCATAATACTAACTAATAATATTATATAGATTATAAAATAAAAACCAAAAAAATACAATAATCAATATACCACTCACACCTATATATATATATATATATATAATATATATATAACTACAATATACCCACAGAAACAAACACAAACAACAAACAACACCCAACCACCCAAACAACACCCAAACCACAATAAAACCAAACCATCACACCACAACACCAATATAACAATCACCACTACTACAACTACTAAAAAAAAACTAAATCAACCATCCCCAACCACAACAAACCACCCACACCCACACAAACAACAACACCCAAACCCGTACCTAACTATGAACCTAAACACCACCACACACCCACCCAACCAACCCCACACGAATACACTCACACCTAAACAAAACTACTAAACCCCTACAACTCCACAACAAAACCTCCACACACTAATAATAACTCACCCACCATATATACCAAACCACACCCACACACACAACTCACCTCCAACAACACCCTCAAATATACTTAACCACCAACGATCACAACCACATACCCATAACAACCTATTATAACTAAACACACACCACACAACAAAATCACCCAAACCACACTATATACACCCAAAACCTCACAACACAACACCTAATACACAACTAAAACACCCACCTCACTCCACTCAACAATACACAACTACCAAACAATAAACTCAAACTCACCAACTCAACAACAACAACCCCCAAACACCCACAAACCAACCCCCTCAAAACTCCAAAACTAACATACACAACTCCCCCACCAACCCCACCCACACTATACACACACATCACTCATACAACACAACAACCCAACCACCACACACACAACCTAAAATAAATACTCACCACCATAACTACCATACAATATAATAATAATAAAAATATAAAAAACCCAAACACAACCACACAAATATATATATATATATATAACAACTACCAACCACAACACACGATTGAACTCCACCACAAAACCAACTAAATACACCAAACACCACACACCAACTACACAAATACTACAACCATATACACACAAACCACTCACACCAATCAACTCACACTATAACACAACTAACTATACCATCAAATATAGTACTTACCTCCTCTACCATACCATAAAATACCAAAAACAACCCCCTAACCAAAACACCCAAAAAAATCCCCACCCTATATACAAACCACAAACAGTATCATATATATATATATATATATATATATATATAATATATATATATAAATTATATATAATATTATACTATATAATATAATATATATAGATATTAAACCAAGACTTAAAGTAGTCTTACCTTTTTGTACATAAAAGAATTTAACTAAGAGATGCAAATAGGACAACAATATAAACTAATGATACTCTAATTTCAACACCACAATCTCCGCCTCTTTCATTTGAGCAACAAAAGCGTGACCTTTTTTAAAGCGTTATTTAATTAGCGATGATTTCTTATGACATTTTTTGTTTCAATTTACATAATCATTTATATTAAATATGATATTGATACATTTGAACAATTTTCGTAAAAATAAATTAAGAATTTCGCTTCAGATCATTGAAATTCTATAAAAGAATCGACGTTTCACATAAGTTTTCTCTTGCTAATCACGAGGCAGCATGGAGGATAGGAGTCGAGTCTTGATTATATATACTAATATATATATATATTATATATATATATATAATATATTATATATATACTTACTACCATCTATACACTAACTACACCATCCCACCACCACAACATACACCACAACAACAACCACCAACAACAATAACCACACTATACAAACACTATACTACTAACCACCTACCTAAAACTCACACCACCACCCAAATAACACCATACCACTATATATCCCAAAATACCTATATATAATTATACTAATATATAACATATAATATTCACACTCAACCCAACACCAACCATCAACACATACCCTACTAATATATACTACTCACCAACACAACACTATCACTCCCCAATACACTAAACCAACTAACAACAACACAACACACACAAAACCAACCAACACAACCACCAACTCACATCAAACAACTACACCCACCCCTACCAACAACACAACACCAACCACACCCCAAAATACCCATCAAATCACTCTACACACCACACACAACACTAAAATACAAATATATAATACACCTACACACACCAACACAACACACAATACCAACCTACAACAAATACTAACCCTACAAAAGTACATGCATAAACAAAAAAACTCCATAACACTAACAATCCCAAAAAAATCACAACCTGGAAAACTCACGAAAAACACAACCACCAACAACCAACACCAACCAACCTAACTACCACAAATAACCACAAACCTCACAACCCCCCTAAACCCACCCTCCACCCTCAAAAAACCTTATTATAAACAACTACACTACACAACTCATAACTCACCAATACCAACCAACACACAAACACCCAACTATACAACCACAACATACTCACATCAATATCAAGCTGCTACCCCTAACACACATCACAATAAACAAATATAATCAACACATCACAATCAGTAACACACGCACAAGATACAACACCATAACACAAAAACACACATCACAGACAAAGATGGAAATCAATGAATAACACACCAATTATGAATCACACTGAATACAAAAATATTAGATATTTATATATATATATATATTACTATATACCCAACTACAACTACATAAACTATACCAAACCATCAATACCATCATTATATATATATATAAATATTTAATCCTATATATTATATATATAAACATCTCACAAACACCACACTACACAATATAAATCAATAATATAACTATATACTACTCCATAAATAACACACCCCTCAACACTCAACCCACACCCATCAACACTACACCACACCACACCAACCTAAACACCCTACCACCCATCTAAACAACATCCAACACAAAACCACATCAACCTCAAACAACATACTCACTACCACCATCAAACAACAAAACAAACATACTACCTCCACTCATATAAACAACCACCTCCTACAATAAACATTACACACTCACTATATATTAAATATCTATTATATATAGCATATAAATATTTATAACCTATAACTATCATTATACTAATACCCCTACAACCCACACCACGCACCCCCGACCACACAAACACAAACA
>JABUQX010077441.1:0-27500 GCA_015478945.1 Trachelipus rathkii | reverse complement strand
TATATACTATATATATAATATACTATATATAGTATAATATACTATATTTATATATAATATATATATATATAATAAATGCTAACGATATAAAATAATAAAAACAATATTTATATATAATTATATTATATTTAATATAATGAAAAATGACTTTAGTATATTGATTTAAAGCCTGATCAATGTTATATTTACCAATAGACTTAATTTTAAAACACATTCCTATAATAATAATGATAATTTCTCATTAATAATGGTATACCTATTACGGTTAATCATAATTTTTTTAAACATTAGTTTTATCTTAAGCAGAGGTTATCTCTATAAATTTATGACATTTTTTTAATAGGTTCTCATTTATTTTCTGTCTCTTTAGTACAAATACTCATGAAGTTTCCCCGATTATGGAGTTATTCATTATAATTATGATCCAAATATTTATACTTGTCTACTCACATCCCTACGACATGTAATATTATGTATTTATTAGAAAATATTAAAAATTATATTCGTAAACATATATATGCATTGGAGCAGCGTACTCAATTGAGCGAGCATTCAGATACAAAAATCTCTCAACATAAACTGCCGAATACAAGCCAGCATCATTTCCGTACATATTTATCCGGAAGGGAGAATCGTAATAAGGTTTCATATATTTTGAGTTAATATGTGTTAGGTTCAGGTTAGTAAAATATAGGTTATGTTGAGATCAGGATAAGTACGCCGCTTCTCAGGTTAGTGAAAGTTAGGTTAGGTACGATGTAAATATAATTAGGATTATGGATCGTCTACGTATCGCTCCGTCCCTAGTTAGGGCGCAATAGAGGTCTAGGTTATGATCTGTTTAGATATTGGCTCAGGGTTAAGTGAGTGAGCTAGGTTAGATGAATTATCTGTATAGTTATGAATAATAATTAGTTATTAGATAGTCAGGATAATTATTTATTAGATGTTAAGACTTTTCTTATTAAAATATGTTGATTGTTTTTTTTTACCTTGCTCCATGTGTCTTAATCAATTTGTGATGTAATATATCTATCGGGTCATCTAGTTTATACTTTATATAAGTAAAATTCTTTTAACTGAAAAGTTAGGTTACATATCATTTATAAAATGATATGTCTATACATCCATTCTATCTTGTAACTTTCTCAAGGAGAATCATAATAATTGATTGATGTGGAGGGAGTTCGCTACTTTCTATACCGGCCTACCAATTATTATATCGATCGACATTACCTTTATCTTAAGTATTTGGTGACTCAAGTATCAACGTATTCCTCTCAGTTATGGTATAGTAATAAAGCTCACATTTTTAATTGATAGGCTATGCTATAGACTTATTACACTGTAATCTATATTTTTATAATATAACTTATGATTTTAGTTTTAATATATTAGAAATAAATGACGTGGAGGTGTAGGAGAAGAAATTGCTCCGGAATCGTCTAATTCTGAAATAATTTACATTGATGACTGCACTTGAAAATATTTAGTATTGGACTTCACTAATTTCTTTTATTATTTAATTTATATATATATCTTTTGTATTTACGTGATATGAAAATAAATTAAATTATTATATAAATAGTCGTAGGTATTAATTAGTAATATAATTGTGTGATAATATTACAATGCTCAAGAAAATTTAAGCTAGGTCACGAATAACACCGGTTCTTACCTATAATATTATATATATATTTATATATTTATATATACCGTATATTAATTATATTAATTATATATTCATATATATATTATATATTATGATATATTATTATTAATATATAATATATATATATATATATATTATATATTTAATATATAGTATTATAATATATATAAATATATTATTAATATTAAATATATATACAATTATATATATATATAATATATTATATATATTAATATATATAGTATATTATTTATATAATATTATATATATATATATATATATATCATTAACATTACAATGCTCATTGGAATCATAATATTGAGTAAGTGAATTATTAGTAACAACTCTTCAATCTAATTAGTGAGAGAAAAATAAACTCTGCCCTCCAGTTTTTCTTTAATAATTTACTTTTTTTTGTGTATAATCATGTGAAGTGTTTATGGTACTTCTGCTAGTTCTCTGTACATTGAATGAGAATTTAGGGGTTAATGATGTATGTTACCTCTCATCTGATGAGCTTCTCACTCAAATATGTACGATGCGATCGTTTTATGGATGTATGAAGAGTTTAAGGCTAACTAAACAAATGATGTAAATAGTAGTAAATCGTTTTACTTGTACCTCTGTTAGTTAAAGGTAAGCAGTTAAAGTTTAATAGGTTTCGCAACTTTTTCCTTAGTAGTGTAGTCACCAGTGGCGGCTAGCAACCTCCTGCCCCAGACGCCACAGAACTAGCTCTCGCTCTCAGTGACAATGCCGTAGAGACACTCCGCTCTCAACGACCTATTTGTGAAAGGCAGGACGTTATAGTAGTATTTAAGTATATATATGAGAGACGAGTAGCTTAGTTCAAGGTGAGGACGTATGATGTTAGCAATACACAATTATTAAAGGATCATACTGATAGACACACTCGCATACCAAGTGCAGGTTAGGTCCGCACCTAATATTAGCTAACTGTGAGAAGCACTTATAGATGTACAGGCGCACAGTTAAATGATACAACAGTATTACTCCCAGTTAGAAAGAAACTAATTTAGATTTGATGGCTTGACTGATATTGATGTTCGTTCTGTGCTACACTCCTAATTTGCAATGACACACTTGGCCAGTAGGTCACCCATTGAAGGTAACGTATATAAATAGTAGTTGTTCATTGAAAGAACCATAATTCAAAAGAGGATAGTCATGATATTTTGTTGATTGATAAAAAGTTTGGAAGCAGTATGACCAAATATTAATATAGATGGACGATGTTATTCTATCCGGAGGCTGACATCAGGTAAAGTCATCATGTGAGTTAGCAGACCTTACCTTGCCCCAGATACGCTCACCTATATATTATTCATTATTATAATTATTATTAATATATATATATATACTAATATTAATATTATAATAAAGTTAGTATTATTTAATATATATAGTATATATTATTATTATATCTAAATATATATAGTAGTATATAATATATATATTAATTATTATATATACTATTATCATATATATATACTTATATATAATATATATACTATTATATATATTATATATATTAATATTATATATATATAGATATATTATTAATATATATATATATTATATAATATTATAGTTATATATATAATATATATATAATATATTAATAATTAATTATATATTAAATATTATATATATTAAATTATATTAATATTATATATTACTAATATATATATACTATATATATATTATATATATATATATTATATATATATATATATAAATATAATATATATATATTATCTTTTCGTCATTTTCCACTTTATGGTCCATAACACCTAAAGAAGCGTAAATCCCAATCTTATCTGAATCATCATTCACTTTAACAGTAACTCTATTTTCGCTCTATATCTTAAAAAAAAGAACCTTGGGGAAAAAATTTTATTTTTCCTTTTTATATAACCATAGGTTTTGTTATGTGATATAACGACTATTGTATATGTAGGGACACCACTTTCTATTTATGCTTATTTATATTATTTAATGGACATAATAATTCATTTCCGCCAGGCCAATCAAATTCTCTCTCTCTCTCTCTCTCTCTCTCTCTCTCTTCTCTCTCTCTCTCTCATATACTATATGATATATAAGTATATATATAATATATATATATATATATATATTATATTATATATAAATATATATATATATTTAATATATATATATATATATATATATATATATAATATATATTAATATAATATATATATATATAATAATATATATATATATACACAAGCACACAAACACACAAACGCACACAAGAGAAAACCACCCGCAACCGAAAATGAGGGTATTTATAAAATATATATATATATATATATATATTATATATATATATATATATATATATAGATAATATATATATATATATTACATATATTATATATATATATATATAATATAGTTATATATATATATCATAAATACTATATATAATATATATATTATAAATATAATATAGTAATTAATATAATATTATATATATATATATATATATATATATATTTATAGTATTATAATATATATAATATATATTATATAAGTAATATATATACTAATAGATATATTATAATATGATCGAAAGGGTTTGACAAATATATTTTAAAGATTTATACAAAAACATAAAGTTTGAAAATAATAAGTATTTATTTTTTTTCAAGGATAAATTCCAGTGTTTCTTTAACTGCTGCCAAAGTAGGACAATGGCAGGAAAGCCTACATTACCAAATAAGAATCAGCGTATAAAGGTTATTAACCGATTCGACAAAAACAAAACAGAAAAAAAAAAGAAAAAGAAAAAAAAACTCGAAAAGTTTGAATTTACAGAAAAACAAATTACATATTGGAATCAGCGTATAAAGCTTGTTATATGCGACGGGGGTTCGTCCCCCCTCTGTCCCCCATCGGCTCGAGACTCCTAAAAATGAAGTTCAAGGGAAACATATCTTCCATTAGGGGCCGAGCCGATGGGACAGGGGGGACGAAGTCACCCCCGTCGTCGACGAAGAGGGCTGAGAGACCCCGACTCCTGGTATCAATACGGTCACCCTTGAGTATTCGTTAGTTTTAAATCATAAAACCACTTTTTAAATATAATAAGCTTTATACGCTGATTCCAATATGTGAATTTAGTTGTTTTGTAATGTCGTTTCTTTCTGCATATTTTATTTTACTTATTAAAGACATTTATTTCCCTGATTCCAAATATGTAATTGTTTTCTCTGTAAGTGTCATTTCTTTTCGAGATAATTCTCCTAGCTCTTTTCTGATATTTTGCCTTTTTTAAATTATAATTATATAATAATATATATAATATATATATATATATATATATATATGCATATAATATATATATAACTATTATATATAATATATATATATATATATATATATATATATATATATATATATATATATAATATATATATATATATATATATATATATATATATATACTATATATAAATATTTGAAACGTATCTGATCTTTTAATTTAATAATAACGTAACTTATCATTAATATTTATTTGTACTGACAAATTGTACCTAAGAAAATAATTAATAACTAACACAATTCGAAATTAAGTTCATACAATTTTTAATAAAAAATTTAAAAAAAGGAAAAGATTCTGAAGCCTTCACACCAAACAGCAATTTTCTGCGTTCAATTAATACGTGCGCATTTTTAACCTTTTCAACCTTTAAAAAAAAAATTACGCAGAATGGCGAGCACATCCAGAAGACACATGTACCCTTTTTGTTAAAATTGCACAAAATTGTTAAGATGTACACGCCAACAAATACTAAGAAACTAAGCACCGAAATACGAAGTCACAACAAGACTATTTTCACAATTTTTTTTTTTTTTTTTTTTGTTTGTATTTTCCAATTTTCTTTGCATCCCGAAATTTAATTATAATCGAAATATGTTCTGTATTTTATCAATATTCAATATTTTCATGTAAATTTTCGAAGCTTAAATTACTGTATGTAAGAATGAAAGCATTTTTTTCAATTAAGTTTAAATTTTTTGAAAATTCTTTGTTCAATGAAATTAGTCCAAAGTGATTCCTTTATCGTCTTGTTCGGGTGATGTCTAACTTTTGTATTTCTTTTTATTTTATTTAAATTAAAAGAGCGAGAAAATTGAACAATAATAAAGTGGAAGACTTCAAAAAAGCGTCTCTAGACTCTCGGCTCAAAGATATTTGCTGCTTTTAACGTTCCGCAAGCTATTCATAGTGTTTTCTCCGAGCAGTATTTCATGCATCGAACACCGGTTTTACCATGGCTAAAACTTTCAGAAAGGCAGCGCGCTCGAATGTTACCGCAAGCATTCGTTGACTAGCAAAATTTTATTATTCACATTATTATTCAGAGAATGTAAAATAAATATAAATTTTAATTATTGTTCAGAGAAGTGTTTAAGAGGAAAGAGTAATTATTGACATCTATATATTCTCAAATCACGATATACTGGCAATTCAAAATTTTCTTTATATTTTTCACTTAAGAATGCTCAGCAATCAATAAGGAATTCACCCCGGATATATATAATATATATATAGATAATATACTGTATATATTATATATAGTTTGATTATATATATATATATAGTATATATAATATTATATAATTATAAAATATATACTATATATATTAATATATATATATATATGATATTTATATATAATATATTTATATAATATATTATATTACTATATATAATATATAATATAATATATATATATATTATTACTTATTAATATATATATTATATATATATATATATAACTTCACCTTACAAGTTGACCACGTTGTTTTTGTTCAGTGTTGCTGTTCAGGGCATGTTTACAAATGTGGCTCAGGGCATGTTGACAAAATCCGCTAGGTTCAGGGCAAGTTTGGCAATCTTTGGTTCAGGCAAAGTTGACAAATCGTTGTTTTGGCTGTTTGACAAATCCGGTTTAGTTGAGGGCATGCTTACAAATCGTTTGGTTTAGGCCACGTTTTGACAAATTGTTGGCTCAGGGCATGTTTGGCAAATTGTGGGTTCAGGGCATGTTTCACAAAGAGGGCCTGCTATGGCATTTGTAAGTGAACCAAGAAGTCCTCTACGAGTTCTTTTGGCACTCGAATCCTCACATAACGACAAACACAGAACGGAGACCAGGATAAAAGTTTTAAGCACGCAGAACATTTTCTATATTCTGTAATTGATTATCTTGATTAAAATATATCGTCGCTTCCGTCGGTTAATACATCAAGAAAGGTTAACGTCGTAACACAAATTTTTTAAGTAATTGGAGATTAAATAGCATTATATGACACTTGATTTCTTATGTCTCCTATCCAATAGTGAAGGTTTCAGCTCCCTTATCGACGATTGTTTGTCACTTTGTCACTTAAGAAAAAAAAAAAGTAACATTCTTACTAAATATTAAACTTTAAACCTCTGCTCTGTACCGTAAAGTTTAAAAAATGTCGCATACTCCTCTTCCTTTGAACCATCGATATATATATATATATATATATATATATAATATCAATATCTCATTCATATTCTTACTATCTTCATCTTCTAATCTCTAATATCTCCTTACTCTATATCTATTACTCCCTCTACTATTCATCTATCTCATTTCATTCTCTCTATCATAATCTCTCTATATAATAACATTATATATCTTACTATATCTATATCTATATATATCATAATATATCTATATATTATATACCATACTTACTATATCTATATATACTATATTCATCTATATTACTATATATAATATTATATATATCATATTACTAATTACTATTACGTCTGGCATATATATATAGTATATCCTATACTATATCTCTTCATATATATAACTACTATTACTTATATTATATCCATAGCTGTTCATCTCACATCTGTCTTTCTCTATTATCTATCCCCTCTATTATCTCTCTCTCTCTCTCTCATATTATATATATATATATCTCTTATATATCTATACTATATATATTAATTATATATATAAAAAGATATATATATATATATAAATATATATATAATATTGATACGATATATAATATATATATTATATATATACTATATATATATCTATTTATATAATCTATAATATAATATATATTACTATTATATATATATGTGTTTACTCTTTTGTTTTTGTTTATCAATCTCTGAATATCCAAGTAAAGCACACAACCAAATCGGTTGCCTCCGTTGGTTCTACGCATAAGCCCGTGCAAGTTTAGGTTCACTAAAGCGGTCCCCACCTCGCGGTTCATATCAATATTCACACCACATTTTACTTCCTCAAAACTCTTCCTCATCTCCTTAACCGAAATCTTAGGTTGTACACTCTCATTGTCTCTTAAATTTTGGATTTTGCACTTATTTTCAAATTCAAATTTTCTTTTTTCTCTCTTATCTCATCCACATACTCTACTTCAAATCTTCTTTCAAAAGAATCTAAGTGTTTATTAACAATATAATAATAAACAATGCCCAAGAGTTGACGCTACTTTTATAATTATATTTAAAGTCATATATCAATGATTGACATTATTTAAAAAGGGATATTAATGGTTGTTATTACTAATAATTAGTATTGCCTACCTATAACTATGTACATAGTATGTTTATAAAAAATAGATGGTATTATGCGCAAACCTAGTCACAACCAGTTAGTACTCACACGAGTCACGCCCTACTAGATTAATATATATAATATTATTATATATATATAATATAATATTAAATATAATGAATTGTCTTATACAATTTAATTTCAACAACAATAAATTTCCTTATGTTGTTTCATGTAATATTAATTGCATAGTATATGGAGATAATACTAAATCCACATTTACGGGCTGGAAGGATAAAATTTGGAAGAGTTATTTTAATGTCGATAGTTTAATATCCGTGAAACCATGGAAAGTGCTTAATTATAATAAATAACCTCAAAATAAACTAAAATTAAATAAGAATATATAGTATATAGGTTTCTTTTTATGAATTTGAAACCATTGACAAACCAGTGTTTATTATGAAAGTCATATTTATTAATTATGCTTTTCTTGGAGGCATAAAACAAATTCATGAGAGTAAATAAATCCTCCAGTCAATCAGATCCTTTACGAAAATATATTGTAATTCGCAATAGAGTAAAGAATTAATTGATTCTTAATAGGTAAAAAAATTGACGGACTAGTTCTTATTAAGTTAAATATATTACATTTATTAACTCAATTTAATTTATATTAAATATAATAGTTAAATGATTGTATAATTATATAAAATATTATAAATAATTTATTTTTTTTTAAATTATAAATTATTATTTATTAAATTACTAATTTAATTAGATATACACTTGCTTTATTATATATTATTTTTATTTTTTTTAAAGTTAAGGAGTATAGCTCATCATGCCTCCTGTGCTTATCCCTATGATAAATATATATATTATATCCTGATAAAGCCCCAGGCGCCAGATTGCACTATACCTTTTATTGCTCCAAATAATCAACGGCACCCTATTTGAGGCCTCTGGAAATTTATTTGGATAGTGCACCTATATATATATATATATAATTTATATATATATATATTATATATATATTCTATAACTTTTCTATACATAATTAATAATTAAAATATATAAATATATATAATAATATAATAATAATTATATAATATATTAAATTAATAATAATATTATAATTGAATAATAATAATAATAATAATAATAAAGTAAAATATAATATTATAATAATAATAATAATATAATAAAGAAGAATATATAATAATAAATATACAAATTTAATTAATAATAAAATAATGAATGTAATTAATATATTAATTATAAAAATTAAATTAAAATAAATAATAGTAATAATAAATAATATATTACTAATAATTAAATATAATAATATAATATAATATATAATTATTATTATATATATATATATATATATTATATATATATATATATATAGTATATATTATATATATATATATATATATATATATATTATATTTGCTTGAAAATCAACTTATATATATATGTAGGACAATAAACCCTTGGCTTGGACTAAAATTTTAAAATCTTAATTAATGAACAACATTATGATTTTTTTTAATAAAATTAAAACTACTATTAAAATTTCACCTATTATTAGCTTTTCATGTTCGAGATAACTTGAAACTCCTGTGGATAGTGAATTTTGAACTGACATTCATTAAGGAGGCAAAATAAAATATTACAATAGATATTATGGTTGGTTGTTGTTTTCTTTTCTTGAATGCCTTTAAGACAATGTGGAGGTCCAACAAAATTGAGTCTTGAATATTTCTGCATGATTTTTCCAAATTCCCTCTCTTCATAGCTCTAAATTGTATTATAATTATATTATATATATATATATATATATATATATATTATATATTATATATTATATATATATATATATATATATGATATATATATATATATATATATATATATATATATATATTATATATTATATATATATATATATAATTATACTATATATATATATATATATATTATATAATTAGTAATGTGATTCCTACATAATTTCCTTTTTGGTGGTATGGTTTCTTAATATTGATTCTATGTTGCTTCAATCTTCTATGTGCAGTGAGGGCGGAGTTAAGGGGCATCTTATTCAAGATCATTTGTGCTGGTGTATTCTTCTGTTTAGACATCATTCGTCTCTTCCAATATATTAATGCAGAACAATTCATAAGCCATGGTATTTTTATAAACATCATTGAGTGTCCTTGACAATTAATTTTTAGGTGGGTTAAATATTCTTTATAAGGTAATAGTGTTTGATTTTAGTAAACATTATTTTTTGGAAGGTGTGTTTTTTTTTTTTGATATAGTGGTTAATAATTGTAAGGTAATCGGGCAGATATGTGGTAATTAATTCATTTAAAAAAGAGGAAGGTTAGCTATTTTTTCTTAATTTCTTATTGCTTTTTTATAGGGCTAAATTAATGGTCGAGGCTTATTCTTTAACGTTTGGAAAAAGTTAAGTTAGAGACGTGCGTTTCTGAAAGGAGTTTAGAGGGGGAACAAAGTCGAAACGCTCTAAGGTAGTGAGAGGTTAAGGTGGCTAGTTTTGGTATTATATGAGGTGTGTGGATAAACCATGTTGTGTATGATAAGAGAAAGAAGGTTCAGTTTTCTATATACCGGTTATAGAATAAGAGATGGTGTTGAGTCTTGCCAAGAAACTAGGGTGTCTAAGAAAGGGAATAGAGGAGTTATGTGAAAGTTCGTGAAAGTTATGTGAAATTAGAACAATATTCAAGAAAAAACTATCGAAAGCGTGTGTAAACTATTATTTAAGGCGAAAAACAAAAAACAAAAACAAAAACCAAAAAAATGTTATTTTATATTAATAGTAACTTCTTCCTCCTCAAAAGGAAATTAATATTTTATTAATTTTTATTAATTATTAATAAATATAATTTAAATTAATATAATTAATAAGAACTGTAGAACAATATGGAATGTAAATGATAAAAAATAATTGAATGAAAAAGATATAATATAAAATATATAAAATATAATTAAAAATTATAAAAAATAATAAAAAAACAATTTGGAGAATGTTCATATCTAACAGTAGGAAGATGTGCTACTCTGAAAAAAAGATCTTACATGCACTAAAACTAGAGTTATTTGAAGAGAATCGCAAGCGACAGTAGTAAAGTAGTTCCAACAATGTTTTCTAAATATCACAATTATATCTATTTCTTTGATTTGCATTTATTTATATTTAGTATGACTCTATTGCAGAACAATAGCTTTGATTATCATACAAAAGTATAATAAGATGTTAATAGAAAATGGCAAATAAGGAAACATTTTATGGCTTTTATTCTACTTAGCGTTTAAGGATATATACTACCTTATTATTGTTTATCGTACTAAGTACTACCATAAAATATGAAAGCCTTAAGATAGTCCCAGTTCATTCTCAGATTTATTAATTTTTAATAGTAATAAAGGTCTTAAGCGGAGTAAGATCTATTAAAATTATCGTTCTACTTTTCAAGTTTAGACTGTGAAATCTAGTTTCTACAAGTCAATATCTGCCATTGATGGGACTATTTGAGGTCTAAAGGAGACTTACTATCCAAGCCTTTTTACTACAGATCTAATCTTAACGGAAAGAGAAGAAGGATAAAATAAATACTGATTTTTACTTCTGATTTCATATTATTAGCATGGTTCATAATTTTTTATTTTGATTATTCTTGAGTGCAGGTGAATGTACAAAAAAAGCGTCGAAATTCACGTAGAAAATAACGCGATCTCTGGAACCATTTTTAAATATATGACGTCTATGGCTCAGATTTTGAAAATTTATTATAGGCATGTTTATTATCATTGTAGTACTTAAAATGATGTAATTCAGATACCAGAAGAATAAACCCTATTTATTAAATAGCTGCTTGAATTGCGTGAGACTAACCAAGAAGCTAATTTGTTTTTTCTTTCTCAACTACTATAAACTCTTATTCCTCATTTTATTGGTTGGCATATTAAAGAAGAAAATAATATTATTAGAGCACCTTTCTTGCCAGGATAACTATTTGCTGGTTATTTATTTAAATCATCTCGGGATATATTTTTTTAGTTTTTTGATGGGGCCTAATAATATGACACTAACACTCGGACAGTGATTATAACTGACAGTGGTAAAACAATGAGAATATATGGAAACTCCTACATTATATTTGCATACATAGCTAAACGAGTCAAATTCCGGAACACTATTCACTGTATGTCTCGTCATTCATTTATTTTTCATCGCACAGATCATTCACAGACTATTATTACTACAATAATTTTGAGTGCTCGCAAGAAAAATATCACTGGATTTAAGTTACTTTAGTACTTCCAAACAGAATTAAGTTAAATTAATCCAGATAAAATTACTTTTCAGCTCATGCTAATATTTAATTGTATGAGTGCGATCGTGGTGAACCTTTTTTGGTGAGGTGTAATTTCCCGAAGTTTATTTCCGAGAGTATTCTACTACCTAGCAAAACAATCACTTTCTCTTCAGTCCAAGAGTCTACGCATGCAAAGTCGCGATTTTAATGTAATCTTTATTCACTATTTCTATATAGACTAACTACCTAATGTATTTTTACATGAGACATCTATATATATATGAAGGAACAAATAAAAGGAATAATGTAACTAATTTAATCTATGTAATGTAACACTATGACCACCTCAAGTGTGGCCCTTATGCTTCAAGACTCTTGTTCTCCAGGTCCAAAGGAAAGCCAGTGCACAATTTAATATCTGACCTAACAACATACGTCTTATATGCTCATATCCACATCATTTTCCTCTAAACGCTCGCGCATAATCCTTTAATACTTTCTATAAATATAGGCAAGGTACCGCACCAATTAGCGCGAACGTTATATGTCTCACAAATACTGTATCGTCACATACTACAAATTCCACCAATTTGGTTTAGGGTCTCAACACACCTAATAATATATATGTCACCTAGGTTTCTATTGAAAAGACCATGGTTATTTATATGAGATAGGAAGAGAGGTAAAGCGAATAAAAATTATATCGTGTAGCCGTGAGTACTTAGACTATTGTTTATATTCCATCTATAATTATTATATATTATATCTTTATATATATATATATATGATTATTATTAATATGATATATAGCCTATACTATATATATATATATATATAAAATATATCATATATATATATATATAACATACATATACATATATTATAAATCATATATTATATATATAGCTATATATATATTATATATATATATATTATTAATATATATATATTATATATATATATATATTCATCATTTTTATATAATATATATATGATTATATATAATATATATAGTTATTTATACACACATTTATATAAATATATATATATATTTATATATAGTATATGATGAATATATAATATATTTTATATATATATATATAATATATTAATATATATATTATATTATATATATATATAGAATATATATATATATATATATATATATATATATATATATATTATATTATATATATATATATAATATATTTTTTTATATATATATTATATATATATATATATATATATATATATATATATATATATATATATATATATTATATATATAATATATGTTATAAAATATATAGAGAAGAATTAAGTGAAAATTCAAGTAGTAGAGAAACTTAAATCTAGCAAAATGACTATATTAAAAAGTAATCAACATGTTACATGAAAGTTTCACATTTATATCACTTATCACAAGAGTATACTGGCATTAGAATATATAAACTTTAGCACCAATAGAAATTTTTTTTATAAATCATCTAACTCTTTACATTCATTATTTAACATAAAATATGGTTTTACATTTATTAAGTTTTCATCATTGTACTTGATTATTCTTATTTATGTACAAATTATTTCCAGATAATAACTTTACTATGGGATAGGGGCCATGATATATGGGTTTCTAGTTTGGTTTCTGCATGACTTGCTGTTTTTTAATTTAGCTGTAATTACAATTTTGCAATCTTGCAGACTATTTGGGCACATATATTTGGGGTTCTTGGCAAGTAAATTCTGGAGACATAGGGAGTCCTAAAAGAATAATTTTTAGGTTTTTCAGCGTAAGTTTTCATGGAACATGGGGAAGGAGACTCCAAGTTGATTTCTTTAATCGCTCCAGTGAGGTTGATTTTGGCCCATTCATTAAGAATTAGGTAGGGGTGAATTCCTATCTGAATTCCAATGGGGCAATACGCAGACACAATAGCACAATGGGGAGAAGATCTAGCCAATATACTTCACATCTTCCAACTCATCCGACAGCTGGCTCGCAAAGATCTCAAAAATGTTCTATGGGAGTTTTTGATTGGAGGCCATTGCTTTTGTGGGGTATTAGGTTGGAGGTAAAGTTTATGCCGGGATCCCAAACTCCTAACACCAACTCTTGAATAAGTCTGATCGTAAACTGTGTTCCTCTAATCAGAAATTAATGTAAAGTTCCCCACCTACTCCAGCTATGGGTAGAAATTCCCTAGTAATTATACCTCCACTTTGGTAGAGGTTTCTATGTTTTTTCAAAGGGAAAGCAAAGAGATAATGGGAGAACCTATCAATCATGTTAAAAGGAACTTATAGCTTTTGCATTGAGGCATTTTAAGAATGTCAATATGGACTACTTGAAATTTGGCCGATACTGGCCTATAAAGATTCATATGGAGGTTGCTTATATTTTGCCGAAAAGATTTAGATTCTTCTGACATGCATTACAAAAAACTTTGTTACAAATTGCTTTACAACTTGGCATATTTTCCATAAAAGCGGCTTTCTAAGGGATTGCCAAAAGTTCCGTTAACACCAAAATGCCCTAAGAGGGAAGTAATAAGAAATAATAGGAAGAATAAAGGATTCTGGAACAAAGACATGTGGAATAGATTCATCAATGACTAGTGATACCAAGTCATTCGATAATAATACGAGACTTTTTGTATAGATTAAATAATTTTTTAATCCTTTGGTTATTTAAATATTTTTTCTTTCTGAAGTTAACATCAGTTTCTTGTGCTGCTTGCAGTTCTTTTGTAGTCAATCTTACACTGAAAAATCTTAAATACTTCATTGGCGAAAATATTGAAAATTGATGCAAGTGCATAACCGTCATATTCTGTTGAAGAATTCTGCTGGGGTAGAAAATCTGGTGACACCAAGACTTCATCACAGGATACTTCTGGAATGACTTCTGCTTCAGGTATCTGATCTCCAATTTGAAGAGAAAAGCTTGTTGCTGAATCTATTTCTACTTTTTTTTTCCACCAGAATGTGGAAAGGAGTGGGCAAATTTGATGGCCATTCAGTGGTTCTCTGAGCTGGATTTCTACTAGGAAATCTGCAAGAATATTTTCTTCAGATTTAATATGATGTACTGTCAAATCATACTCAGACAAGAAAGTTAGGTATCGCTGCTGCCCTTGTTAGGCAAGTTTTTTTTTGGGGGGGGGGGGGGGGGAAAAAAATTAGCATCAGTCTCTTTTTAAGTGAAGTGTGCCTGAAAGATTTGTCCAACAAAAACCACATCTACCTTCCCTTGGCTTCTAACTAATGTGGATAAATTTCCTTTATTGTTTTAAAACCAAGGCCAAGGAGTTCCTTGCTATGATATATCTGTACCAATTTTCCAAGTAGGATCAATCGATAACTGTAAAATCCCAGCGGAACTCTGTTTTTTTCATTTTCTGTAAAGAAACTACTACACCTGCCAAGGGTGTCTGACTAGCACAGTGAAAACATACTTTGAAGCAATTATTAGAAAAGGAAACCCAAAGGTTATAGATTTTGAGGGCCAATTAGCCAATATTAAAGGCTTTCTTCTGGCCCTCAAAAGGATTCCATTTTAAACTTCTGCGAATTGGAGAAAGGAGTATGGTTGCAACCTTTGAGAAAACAGAAAGAGGAGAAAATATTTCAGAAAAATACCAGGAAGAGGAAGAGCGAAAATAGTTTAGACTGCCTATGAAGAACGTAAATCTTTGATAGTCTTGGGTTTTTGGGATATTCATAATAGCAGTAGTTTTATCCTCATAAGGGAGCATGGAGCCTTCGGACACATCAAAACCTAAAATATGTAAACCCCCGAGACTGTCCCCAAATTTTGGCACTTATCAAAGCAACTAAGTCTCAAAAATTAAAAGGAATTTTAAACCGGTTAGTACTATTTTCTAAAATCTTCATGTTGTTTCATCATGAAGTAGGAAGTGGTTGATGAGGAATATCATCAATATATATAAAAATTGTTAGGGATTTTAGAAAGAATTAAAGATATGGTTGGCAGGGAATGGTAACTAGTGGGACTGGAAGGAAAGCCTTCTACAATACTATTATATGAGAAAACTGCCAAAAGGAGTATTTATAGTAAAGAAGAATTTTCGACAATCAGGGTGGACTTAGGTTATAAAATCGCCTTTTGTAGTTTAAAACAGAAAATACTCTTTACACACATGAAGTAAGTTCCGTAAAAGTCATTTAAGTTAGGGAGACTGAAATTGTCTTGAACAAGATCTTTGTTCAGTAATCTCTCAAAATCAGCTACTTATTCGAATCCACTACTTAGGTTTAGAAAGTAACAGAAATATCGGAAATCCCCAAGAGTGAGTGCGAGGGAGAAAAGTAACCCCCCCCAGCATTTATTAAACCTGCCTTCTCTTCTTTGGCCTTAATCATATAAAAACTAGTAGAGATTCTGGCGACTTTTTAAGTTTATTGGGAGAACCCATAACTTTAAAGTTTTGTTATGGAATTTTAATTTCATTTAAAGGAATTTTCTTTCCCTTCAGTGGGGGAAAGGGGAATTTTGCTAATACCCTATCTCACTCATATTATTAAAAAAAAATCAACTTTTCATGTATTAATATCAACTTTGTATTACAATTTCTATTTCAATTTCTATTTTTTAGCAAAACGTAGGAGGCATTGTCTTGATAGCTACCCCAGGGATACTATTATTAATAAGTATTATTATTATTTCATAAAAAATTTGTTTTTCTTAAAATTTAGGATAAATCATCAAAAACCAAAATTTATATTCACCTAATAGAGAAGTATAAAGGGAAGCGTGGAAGGAGGTTTAGGAGAAAGAGTTAAATTTATATAATTAAAATCATTTGTTATGGGCAGTGCTTCAGAACCATTCCCTTGAATGACTTCACAAGAAAGACCAGTTGTGGCATCAATTATAATATTTGAAATCTGTAGGTTAGAATTTTATTATTTAGTAAAAAAAAATTCTATCCCTAAAATATTATAAATACAGCAGCGGTTAAAAATATATGCTCATAGTCCCGTTTTAGTAGCTATTTTAGTTTTTTAGTTTTATACAATCATAAATTGTTAAATCTGACTTCCATTAGCTGCTGTAAGAAAGCCAATAGGATCTTTCCTTTGTTCTGCAGAAGCCTTTAAAATAGAAAATGAACTCCCTGTGTCTAACAGAAATTATTGCTTTGAATTAGCGTCATATATGCGAAGGAGACAATTATTTGCAAAATTTTTACATTCATTTACATTTAAAACTTTGGGAAGCACTGACCCATTGCAATAATCTGCATTTTCAACCGGCATCCCCAGTAAATTTTGGCTTAAAAACTAAAGGGTTCCCAGCCATAAACCTGGCTTTTTTGGCTAACCCTTGGATAATGGCATATCCTTACCCTTAACACTAATATCGGAGGAAATCAAATTTTTCCTATACCAAGATTCATTTTCACTTAAAACTGAGAAGCTCTCTCGCAATAAAAAAACAGATCTGGTTTTTAACGGCTTAGGTTGATTTTCAACTTGAATGGAATAATGAACCGCTATGGATATTATTTTTATTCAAAGGCATTGCAAAAATTGTATCAACATTTTTACCTATACTGTTGTAAATTATTATTCGAGTTTGGTTGGGGGTAGCTTTCCTCCCTAAGACATTCTATATTGTTAAAACTACTTTTGTACTTTACAAATTTTCCGAGTTACCACTGGGTTAAAACGCACTTTCTTGTACAGGGGCCTGTAACTCCCACACCCCTATACTTAGTTCCCTGCGAAGGTAGGGAAATAGGTCCATCAGCATTGTTTTTGTATGACGCTTGTGCCACAATGAGAGAGGAGCCATTTTGCAAGTGCGCTCCTTGGCACTGGTAGCCATTTCAACACACGGAATTGTGAAATGGTAGTAGCAAAGGGGTCCATCCTTTCTAAAATCTGAAGGTTGATCGTCCGACTGGTTAGAAACTAACTCTGTCGCAACCATTTATCATTACGAGACATCCGTAGATCTATTGAATTTACTTGAAATGTGAAGGGCTCTCCAACTCTGGAAACATCTCACTTAGTCGATTGTTTATTTGGCCCAAATCATTGTGTGAAATGTGGCCTTTTTTCCTAGGTTGGGGATCACTTGCCCTGGTAGGTGGGAATGGATTCACAGCATTGACCGAATAATCTTGGTAGGGTTTTGACTTATGATGTTGTGATTCCATAAACACATTAGCTGCTTCAGTCAATTTATGAATATCTGCATCCCCTTTCAATACCGTTTAATAGAGGAACAAGGTCATAGGGTAGAACACCAAGAAACATCTGTTTAAGGTTTTCATTTTGTAGAAGCCATTGATAACTGCGGACTCCTAATGATGCTCTAATTCTGTTAAGGTATGCTGCAGGCTTTTCACCAGGTTTAAGTTCCTGCTGAAACAAGGTTTCAGCTTTCTCTTTATCAGATGGAGCATATATTTCAGTTACAAGGCAAATCAATTTCTCATATGTTTGGTTGTTGATGGGAGGACATATTCTCAAAGTTATGGCTGAAGATAGGAGAGGACCAAGAAGCTGGACTTATTCAATATTATCTTCCACAAAATATAGGCTAAATAGAAATTCCACTTTGCCTAAAAACTTTCCCACATCCCTACTTTCAAAACGAGGAATATCCTGCACAGAGAGTACTTTCCTTGGACTTCGATGTGGTTCTGGGAAGGCTGCAGGAATTCTCATTTTCTCCCGAATTGCTGTGACTGTCATTTCTATTTAGATTATGATTTTCACTTTGTCCATTAATTTCATTTGCTTCAACATCTACATGCTGTATGGAAATTCCAGATTATGGAATATTTATATTTTGAGTACCAGTCCAGTTTCTTATCGAAGGCATATCATTGTAATGCAAAATTTTTCTGCTGCTGAAAGACAAATTTTTTTTTTTCACAATTAGGCTTAAGCCTATTGGGTAAGTTTATTTAATGCCTACACTTTGTCAGTAGCCTTTTTTTAAAGGCTATATTAGAGTTTAGTAAAGTTCTTGTTTTAATTTTTTTTTTTTTTTTTTTTTTTTTTTTTTTACCAGTCTTAAATGTGCATTCATTAAAAATTTAATTTCACTGTTTTATTAGTTATTTTGTTGTAAGGCACTTGACTCACTTCAAGTAAATTACCATAGTAGCTTATTGTTAAATTGTTAAAAAAAAATATAAAAAAAAATACCATATTTATTTATAAAAATAGGCTTGTTGCAATAATTATTTCACTTACTATGAACTATGTAACTTATTTAGGCCCTAGAACAGGACAGATATTACAGTATTCTATGGCTCTAAACTAGGTTTGGACCTAGTTTTATTCAAAGTTTTTTTCTTTTTAATTATTTTTATCACTTTTATAATTTTTTTTTGGTTTTCTTACTTGTATTATCGTTATTAGATTATGAATACACAAAAGAAATATAGTAATTTAGTTCTATTGTTAAACGCATACATGTGCGTACGTAGCCTAATTAACTATTTTGGCCTATTTTTTCACTTTTAATTTTCACTGAAATTTTTTTTTTTAAATTTTATTTCTTTTATTTATATTTTCTTTTCTTTATTGGTAGCTCGAAAGTCACTCTGGGAAAAACACCAATTGCAAAATATCAGCTTTAAGCCTATAGTTTAGATTAACTTTCACTTTTCTTTCAGTTCTATTTTAAAATTTGTAAATTTTTATTTTATTTTATTTCACAGCATGAATTAAAAAATATTTTTGTACAATAGTTTATTATGTTATATAGTTTTGTTTTATTTACAGACAATATACATGTGCGTTAGTTACGTTATGAAATTCGTTCTAATAACAGCTTCGCGCCACAGATTAATAATCCCATTATCATGACATGGGCAAATTGCCAACCATTACCAAAGTATTTTACAACCCAGTGAGCATTTACATATATTTAACTTTGTATTGAAACAATTTTATATATACGGTATATATATATATATTATATATATATATATAATATATATATTATATATATATATATATAATATATTTATATATACTATATATTAGTATTATATTATATAATATATATATATATATTAGTGATGGGACGATTAATCGTCATTGTCATCGTCATCTGCAAAATTGGCATATTTTTTCTCAATCATCATCGTCATCATCAATTTTTGCTGATTATTTTGCTGATTAATTGAAAATATTAGAATTTGCATAATATTAAAATAAATAATATATTATATTTATATATTTATATTATATAATTTATAAGTATTCTAATATCTTTTATATATATATATATATATATTATATATATATATATATAATATATATTATATATATATATATAATATATATTGTATATATATATATATATATATATATATATATTATATATATATATAATATATATAATATAATATATTATATATATATATGGTGAGTGATGCGACTTGCAATTTCAAAACAGAAGAAAAAGAAAAGAAAGAAATGACTAATTCAACAGCTCCAGTAGGAATACAAGCGTGTGGATCAGACACCTCAACGTCAGATAATTTATGTTTTGCTACACAACGTAAACAGATACTCAGGTACGTAGTGAGGATCTCTCTGCGTCCTCCGCCTGTTTACAAAATTTGGACGATAAACAATGACAAATTTAAATGGACTTAGAAAAGCGAATATTTGCAAAAAGAAAAGAAAAGAAAGGCAACAGCAGCGCAGCAAGCAGAATTAAATCAGGCAATTAAGCCACAAGCAAAAAAAATGATGCAAACTACAGAAAAACTCAGGAGACAAGCTACAAAAAAAACTCGAACACCATAGAGAGAATATATATATTCATAATAAAAATATTTACAACTCTTCCTTATATGAATGCAACTACATATGCTACCACATGTTGACTAACTGTCAGCAAATGCACCACAAATATAGAAAGATAAAACTCGGTATTTGGAAAAGGAATATTAGAATTAAATCAATATTTAATGAATAATTGACCGGTGCAAAGAAACAAGGCACAGGATCTACCAATATAATGTATAATCTGATAGATTAAAAAAATATATTATTATATATATTATATATATATATATATATATATATATATTATATATATAATATATATATATATATATATATATATATATATATATTTATTATATATATATATTATATATATATATATATATATATATATTATATATATATATATATATATATATATATATATATATAATTTATAAATTTATCATAAACAAAAAAAATTACTATTAAATAATTTAACTTCAATGAAAAATAACTCAGTTGATTAATTAGTTAATGAAATTATAATCTCTTTAATCTATACTCAACTAAGATATGAGTGATGAATCTTGCTCTCGTATTCCTGTGTACGACTTCGATTATGTTTTGACTATTTTACACGGAAATTTATCACAATTAGCATGAATATTTTTATCAGTCCAGAAGAGATTGAATCTCCAGAAATTCCCAGAGTTGATATTGGAATTAGCTTCAAATTTGAAATTTAACTCCTAGATTGAACTTGGCTCTCAGATTAGAAATTGACTCTCAAACTGGTTAGTGGCTCCCAAACTAGATCCCTGAGAAAAAGATCTCATTGTAATTTACTCTAATTAACGTGACTATTTAAATAATTTAAAGAAAAGATAATTATATTTGACTAAAACTCCAATTAATTTCAATATCATAAAATATACTGGACAATTATTAATTGACACAATTATTAATAGACACCTACCCTTAAACGGGGATGTTTTTTGAATGAGCCTTCAATTCAACTGTCTGACTATCTCATTCCAGAATATTTGGGACTTTATTTCAGACAGAAAAGCATATAAAATTTTTTTTTTTCAATTTGAACTATAATCAACAATCAAATACTAATCTGATGAAAGAAAATATTATATTTGTTAATAATCAGTTTAAATCCCAATAAAGTGCATAAATAAACAATAATAAAAAATAAATTACATTAGCATATAGAGTAAGGCATGCTTACTATAATATAATATTCAATCCCCTAAAAACTTTCATATTGCAGTTCTTCTTTCGGATACTTCATCATAGTCTTGTCTTTACTTAGTAACAACTTCACAAAAATCAAATCCCCAATAGGGGTAAGTAAAAGTAAAATTAAAAGATCAATGTAATATAATTAAAATACAGTTTAAGTTCTATTACAATTCACTTTTCATTTTAGGTTCTAATTTTGGGTTCAGAACTACCTATTTCTAATTTCGGATTCAACACATTCAAATCATGGGCTCAGTAATACCCATTTACATTAATTTAAATACAACAACTCATTCTAGCACTGTCATTATGGGTATTAATTTCAATACTTAAGTCTAATTGTAATTCAGCATAATTCGTTCCTTTGTATTGTGTTTTTCACAACATTTGTACTTTTAAGATAAGTTGTTATTTATAGTTACTACAGACTTTGTCATTGTATCCATTATTGTAATTTATTAATTTATTCATATTACTATCACGTAAACGTCGTAGTCATCATTTTATTTCTGGTCAAAATTCTTATTTCCGGCTGGAAACAGACCTATTACAGAAGTTTTAGTTTATGGTCTGGAAACAGACTTATTGGACAAGATTTGATTTTCTGGCTTTCATATTTCCTGTTGGAAATTTTGTTGTTCTGTTGTTGTTCTTCTTTTCTTTTTAGATAAGTATTCTACTTAATTGTAACCAAAGTATATACTTCTTTTCTTTATTCATTCCTCGGATGACTAATTACGTCAACCTTTTAGTCATTCCTCTTAATCTTAAGTTTTCCACTCTGTGAATGGTCTTAAACTTAGCTATTCCTTTGTGGACCTTTCATAAAATTCATCACAATTCTCACCTTTATCACATGAATGTTCTTTAACTTAGACATTCATGTCTCATCTCATCTTCATCGATTAATTGTACATAAATATAAAACTTTGAGTTATTCTCCATATTACCCTGAGTAATTAAATAAAACAGTTCTTTTAATTGAGTTTAATTCATCCTTGTTATTAAAATATAATTTGTGTGCTTTTTCTATCTATTATTCAACCTCCTTAAATACTCACGTCTTGGTGTGTTACTACATTATTACGTTCCCCACATCTTTGAAACGCGACCCCTCATAAGAAGAGAGTCCCAGAGACAAGTTTATCTGGGCTGCTGCGGGTTACTAAAGGCTAATCCCAAAAGTATCCAGCTCTTTTAACATGGAATATCATGGTATCCGTATTGTTCAATTGCCACAATGTTAAGGTACTGAATAAATTGGTTTTCCATTTTTTATACGGATCTACAGTAGTTTAATTAAATTGATTATCTCTGTTCGGTTTTCTACATTTTGACTTTAGAAAACCAATTCACCCGAACGTGTGGCGTTGAACTTGCTTCACCCCCCGCTACATATATATTAATATATATATATAAATATAATATATATATATATATATATATATTTATTATATATATATATATATAATATAATATATAATATTATATATATATATTTCTTATGGTCATGTATCGGCATTCCAGTGCCTAATGGTTCGCTTTCTGTTCTGCGTTCATAACCACACCTCCAGACATCTTAAGAGACACCACCTTTCATCACGATATATACACTACTTATATGGCACACCCTCTTCTAGCAACATCTTACGGATCCTATCCCTTATATCCTATGTGTGGGGAGAAAAATTGCCTAATAGATGCCCGTGTGTCATGAATTCGACTAGGGACGGTGGAGTTAGGCTTGGCTGCCACACACTTATCTTTTGGCCAGGAATGCTCAAAAGTTGACCCTCAAGTGCAAATTACGCATATGAGCACAGACGCAGGCTTGTTAAAGTGAGAAGATTAAATTCAGCAGGAAATATAGAAGATGGAAGAGAATTCCACGAAACAGAGGTGGTGGAAAGAAGGAAGCGCCACAGCGAACTAGCCTGGAGTTACCAATGTCAACACAATATTCGTGTGCAGATACAGCCCCTTGTGCTAACGAGGGCGGTCGAAAGGATGGTGGTACGCGAGTGATAAGTTCGCCTCGAGCAACCTGCGCTGCGGTACCGTTTAAATAGAGATAAAGCCACATCGCGCCGCAAAAATAGAGGGTTAAGTGACCTGGAAAGTACATACAGTTTATAAGCCTTTTGGGTTTTGACTCGACCCTGGGCTAAAAGCCGGGGTGAAACCAATGAGCTCCCCCCAGATATGAAGAGAGTAACTCCATACAATGGGCGGATGAGACCTTGTATAGGCTGGAGCAACTGAGAAGAGGAAAAAAGTCTTGCGTCTACACAGAACTTCCAGTTTCTTTGAGGCCCCCCTAGCAATGTTGGTGATTGTGAGGTTTCCAACACATTTTTTTGTTTATTGTTAATGCCAAGGATGTTTTATATTGTCAACAGGAGAGACGAGAGAACGTAGGAAAGATAGGAAGGTTAGAAGTCGTTTTGAGAAGGAGGTTTGTAGACAGTTTGGCTTTTAAGATTGAATTTCACAAGGTTGAGATGACCCATCCGGAAATTCTATCCATCAGCGAGAATAGATCGGAAAGATTAAGACAGAGGCAATTCTAGAGTAAAGAGGGAGAGAATTGATACGAGTTTGAAAAAATTGAAGGGTGAGTCAGCAGCAATGAAGTGGAATAGAGTCTAGAGGTGAGGCTGAAAAGATCATTACTGAAAGCCAGGAATAAAGTAGGAGATTAGACAGAACCTGAGTACCCACTATTGAGGAAAAAGTCGCCTCAACAAAGCGACATTGAGGCGAAATTTTTTTTGAAAAAAAAAAAGCCCTAAGGGCAAAAAATAAGTAGCAAAAAGAAGGGGAACCAAAGGAAGGGGGAGAAGGAGTGTCAGAGCAGTGACGCGCGTGGCCATAACTCGGTCAAATGACTTTGTATACTGTAGGCCATCACGCAAGTTTCCCGTAGTTTTCTAAGCCTAAAAACCATAATCAGTTGATAAGAAAGTGTATCGCCAGTAGACCTCGATCGGAATGAGTTTCCATATGATCTAAGAAGTGAGATTTGAGTAGGGTTTCAAAGATCTTAGGTAGAACACAGGTGTGAGAGCCATAGGGCGATAGTTTGAAGGATCAGAGCGGCTTCCTTTTTCAGAATAGGTTGGACATTTGCATGTTTCCAACACTGAGGGAAGTGCTAGTATTTGAGACATAGAGAGTTATAGTTGAACAGGGGCGGGGCTAGCATAAAGCCACTTCCTCAACTCGGGGAGGAATGGCCATGTGGGCCACCGCCTTCCTAACGCTTCATCTGTTTTCAGGTTGGCCCTGCACCGATAAATGTATTCACAGACAAGGCATTGGAACACCTGAGAGGAGAGGCAGTAGGAAAGGAGGAATGCCAAAATGTCCAGGGTTGAGTTAGAAGAAAGTAGGGCAAAGAGATTGGCCTTTTCAGTGGAGAATTAGCAACAGAATCATCAGAGCCCATAATAAGATTAAAGGCAGATTTACAGAAGTTGGTTAAGGATGTTTTTGGCAAGAGGCCAAGAAAGATTTGTCAGTAGGAGAACCAAGGAGGTTAGCGGCACTTTCGGTTTGATGAAGCCCCTTTGCTCGTGAAGAGTATGCCCTGCAACGATTTTAGTGAATGAAAATTGTGAGAGTGATAGGATACGACGAGAATTTTTCGCATTCCGATATGCACTGTCTTCGCTGAATGGCAAACAGAGACAAGCACGAATCGACCATGAATTATGACCTGCTCATCCCATCAGCGATTACAGCTCCCTCCTTATCTTTTAAATTTATTATTATTATTATTCCTTACTGAGGTAGCCAATTTGTTATAATTTGCAAACTTACATCTAGTCCCTTTTGGTCTACCTAATATTTATACAATATTGAGCGAACAGTCCATTGACCTAAGATCATTATGGACAAAACGTCCTGCATTTCATTGAATTAACTTATTATTTTATTATTATTATTATTATTATTAATATTTTATTATATTTATTATTATTATTATTATTATTATTATTATTATTATTATTATAAACCTTCCTATTATGGTGCTTTAATCCTTTTCAGCTGGTAACACAGGGGGACTATGGAAATCGAACTTTAAGGCGGCTATCCCAAACCAGCACATCAACGTGTTTTGCAGTCCGAAGTTTTAATTCTGCCCCAGGAGATAAACTCCAACTGCTATCAGAGAATTGAACCAGCGTCCTCTCGCATGAGAGTCGGCGAGTCACCCTCCTACGCCTGACTCGTATCTTATTATTATTATTATTCATTATTATTATCAGTATTATTACTATTATTATTATTTTATTATTAATATTATTATTATTATTATATTATTATTTATTATTATAAGCCATTATTATTATTATTATTATTATTATCTTATTATTATTATTATTATTATTATTATTAATTATTATTATTATCTATTATTATTATTATTTTTATTATTAAAAGACTTAAGGACTCAAAAATTTTGATCAATTATAATTTTGAGGGGTTGACGGCCTGATCCTCTGTCTACACTTTGGTATAATATATATATATATATATAGTATATATATATATATATAAATAATATATAGTATATATATATAATATATATATATATATATATATCTATATTATATATATTATATATTATATATGTATATATATTATATCTATATATATAATATATATAATATATATATATTATATATATATATATATATATATATATATATATATATATATATATATATATATATATATATATATTATCTTTTTCTTTCTTTCTTTATCTACCTTCTATTTTCCCAAGAATGGGAGTAAGGTGCGTGGCAAGCATCG
>JABUQX010077440.1:37500-52611 GCA_015478945.1 Trachelipus rathkii | reverse complement strand
ATTTCCATTTGGAAACAATGGGTGCAAATGGGTTAATTAGGCTTTGGTAAGTTTGGGGTTTCAGTTAGGGATGCACGATAGTAAAGAAAACTATCGATGTATCTTTAATGGATATTTTTAAAACATCGAAAATTATTAGGGTATCCGGTGAAGTTGTAGAAGCATGTGCAAGAGTAAACAATGTATCTATCTGGGTATATCATGGAAAAGAGCTTAAGATACAATATAATACTAACTCGACAAAAGAATTACCTGTCTGTCATTTAAGATGTGTTGATGTGTTCATTTTGACTTATTGTTCCGGAAACGAAAGGAAGTTCAATTGCTCTGGATCTTTTCGGTGAAAATGGCTATTGTTTAATCTAATCTGACAATCTGTGGTATGAAATTCTCACAGAAATTATTCTTTCAAACTCATAGATGGCGTCAGAATTGTGAATCGAAGAGGAGAGGCAGGAACTCTGTAAGAGTGACGGAGTTTGAATCCGGAGATACGCAGAGTGAAAATTGAAGAGGTAAGAACGGACAGTAATTTAGTGAAAATGATGCGAAAATTGACTGGAGTTAATCTACCGAAACTAAAAGAAGACCTTGTGTATATTTATGATGAAGAAAGATTAAGAACAGGGATACGAGAAAGACAAAAAGATGATCACCAATTATTAAAATTGAGCGAGTTGATTTGTGGAGAAGAAACTGAAGTAGAAAAGATTAAGCTGATGAAACAGAATCATGTACTCAGACCTTTTAGTAGATACATGCGAGAGATAACCTGTCAAGAAGGTTACTTAATGAAATACATAGGAGAAAGACCAATTCCTATGATTGCTTATAAAGATATGTTCCATCTGTGTATCGATATGCATAAAAAATACTTTCATTTGGGAAGAGATAAATTGCTAAAAAAGGCAGAAAGTATAGCTTGGCATCCAAAGATTTATTATATTTGTAACACGATCACCAGAACTTGTATAAAGTGCCAGGAAAATAAGGGAGTCCCTGCACGAAGGAATAAACCACCAACATGGAAAATAAATGCTAAGAATCCTTTTGATATCGTTGCATTGGATTTAATGGAGCTACCATTAACCACCAAAGGAAATAAATACGTGTTAGTAGGAGTAGATGTCTACTCTAAATGGTTGATGGCTGTGGCTGTTCCGAACAAGAAGGCAGAAACCATTTTAGAAGCTTTTCGTAACATGTTAGCCACTTTCTTGAAAAACCCAAAAGAAATTCAAACGGACAATGGTTCGGAATTTAGAAACCAGTTAATGGACACATTTTAGAAAAAAAAACAATTCATCACAGATGAACGCGCTGATTTAAATTCATGAACATTGAGAAAGAGAAGAATAAACCATATTAAATATTTACGGATTTAGATGACTTAAAACTACATGGGATTCTCATTTTAGTGTTTTGGGTGGAAATATCATAAATACTACTTACCAATCCATAGTACCATCATGAACTTTAAATCAGAACAACCCAGCCAGGTTTTGGGGTTTTATTAGAAAACGTAAAGGAAGAAGAACTCATTGGATTACTTCGAAAAGAAAAATCCGAATTTACTACCAAAGCGTTAGTTTTAGGTTCCTGTCATACACAATTTTCAACCTTCTAACGGTTATTGATCACAGTTAGTCTAAGTCTGCCTCGTCAAGTCTTTTTCATTCTTTAGAACTGGAAAAACAACCCTTTAATACAATGGCCACATTGCAAAGTGCAGGTAGGACTTATTTTGGTTAATTGCTAAAAGAGACAGTTAATGTCTTCCTGGATCTGCAGTCCTGGTCTTAACTTACTTGTTCCGTTTTAATATCATTGCTAAATTTATGAAGAGAAGTTTTCACTATTCGTACATGAGAGAATATATATCTTATTTCCTTCAGTATGCTTAAAATATAAGACGTGAATTAGAGTTTGAAATTGAGTTGAATTTGATTAGAATTAATTAATCCAATGATACTATAATGGTCTGGTTAATAATATCTTACGGAAGTTTGCAATTGCTATTTTTGTGATGTGGGAAGTCGAAATAGTTCACAATTAAATTAGCATGAGAAGGATTGAAGTATTCACAGAGTCACAAATTTATAACTTTGTCAGTTTAAATTTTCTCCACTTAACTAACTGTATCTTGAAATGTATATACTACCTATATAATTTTTGAATTACTCGATTCCGATACTTAAATTATAGACACGACACTATTGTAAAATTGACAACGACAATTATATAAATTTATATAATATTATTAAACTATATAGTATAGACTCTTGACTTCCGCTCCAACCCTCATTCAAGAATTACAGACTCCGAATTAATTACCGACATATACAGACCCACCTTTCAAATTACCGACACGAGCTACTATTACCCTATAATACGGGTATGCGTAACTCCGAACCCGGACTCCGATCGATCCGACGTTACCGCTCCACTTATACCGCAACCCTGGCAGTCCAGATGACTTTTTTGAATACGAGAGTTGGCATCTAAATCACCCGCGTCATTAAATAAAGAATAAACTAGATAATAGAAGTGCTTAAATACTTACTGATAACGACAGATCCCTAGAGTCACTTAAAGTCACTTAATAAGTATTCCTGTGTTATAAAAGTCTTTTTGCACTACATTACTCCATACCTTCATCGGCCCCCTGTAGAAAGGTTATTACAAGCTGCTGAGGTACAATTCAATTCTCCTAAGAGATCCAGATATCTGATAATTATTTTGAAATGCTTGTCAATTCTTAAAGATATATTCTTTCATTATTGTATGTTATTAATTAAGTTACTGTAAAAATAAAATCCTAATGTCTTTCATATTTTTAATTTTATTTATGCTCTATATGGTTAATTAATAGATCATTTAATTAATTACTATTTAATTATTATTTAATAATTACCTACTTTACTAATAAAATGCAGCTTAAGCAATTTTTATTATTATTATTTAAATTATTATATCATTATTAATATTAATAATATCTACTCTTTATTACTTTACATACAATAATATCAAACAATGTGAAAGAAGATCGGCTAGCTAGTTCAAAGTGACGCACAATTGAGATAATCTCTACGTTTATTAATAAATATAATTATTAATTTTAAAATATGGATAATATTGTATCACTCAATTCCATAAATGTATATTTTTATTGCCTAAACTTTAATAATGAAACTTAAAATGAGATAAAAATAAAAAAATTGTATATTTCTATATTTGGTCAATGATGTAATGTTAAATTGATTTTTGAATAAAGTTTAAAAACTGTTATATAGTTAATTACCAGTATATGATTAAAACTTTCAGACAGTTAAATATTCTATATCATGTACCTAAACTGTAAACTATTAAATTAATATAGCAACCGAAACCTGACCGGACAGTAAACAGCGTTACATGTAATCGTTAGCGTTAACATGTACTATATATGATAGTAAAGGTATAGACGCTTCATAAATAGATTTTTTAAAATGTAACGTTGATAACGTAACTGCTACTAATATATATATATATATACCTTTATCTCTTATATACAATATAACGAGTATAATACTGATGTAAATCGCTAACTCAATTTATGTAAAGATGCTACATACTTGTATATACTCATATATATTATTATATATATATATATATTGTATATATATATATATATAATAATATAATATATTAAATATATATATTATATAGTATCTTATAGTTATATATATATAATATAAAAATATATATATATATATATATATATATATCTATATATATGTATTATATGATATATTATTAATATATATATATATAATATAATATTATAATATATTGTAATATAATAATATTATATATAATTATATAATATTATATTATATATATATATTATTATAATATATATATATATTTAATGTATCATAATATATATATATAATATATATTATATATATATATATATAAATATATGTGTCATGCTCTTTACCATGCTATTATTACTATTTTCTATATTTCTTTATTATGTATGTAATATCATAAATATTTAATAATTAAATATAATTTAAATAATAATAATATTATACTGTATAATAAATTTATTTAAATTATTATAATAATATAATTAAATTATATATTAACTAAATTGATTCTGCCATACAATTATGGTTATTATATAAGGCTAACTATAATCATATGCCTCCTAAGTATAATTCATAGATGTTATAAATAATAATATAGTGTGAGTAAAATTAATTAAACCATCAATATGACATAAAACTATGTTGTGATAAAATTACTAAAATAACACTAATTCTCTATGTCGAATGATAACTCATAAATAAATTAATAATAAGTATTTTAATTTATAAATGAAGCTAAATCAAGTTCATTAAATTAATAATAATTGGAACAAGTATTGAATAATTTCAATAATAGTTATACTAAATAATAATAATTTTCTAATCCTTAAATATGAATAATTTAATATAAGCAAAAAAAAAGTTATTATTTTTAATATTATATATAATGAAAATATCCTTTTTTACTCAAAAAAGCATCGTCAAAGGTTTTATACTAATATATCATTCAAAGTATTGCTGAAATTATTGCTAACTCTATAGTAATGACTGTTATACACTAATCTTAAGACAGAGCGATGCGTTATAAATATTATGAGTGTTGTGTATACGTAGAGTGAATATTTAATGTCTATCATTTATGAACCTTAAAACACTTTTACTAAGTAAATTGAGAAATATTATCTTGGCTGAATATAACAAATAAATAATTACTAGAATATATATTATATATTAATCTCAACAATAAAAAATAAAATACTAATAGTAAAAGAATAATAATAATCTAAATATATATATATATAAATATATATATACTAGATATCTTAATATTCTATACATAATATATAAAATGAAGCTATTATATATTGAGTTTTTTATTGAGAAGAGTACTCGTTACTTGATTCGTATCTATAATTATTATAATTATTAATATATATATATATATATATTATATATATTACTAATTATATTTATATTAATTAATATTTTAATTTAAGTATATATATAATTTATATATATAAATATAATATATTTATATATAATTTTATATTAATAATATATATATATATATATAAATAATTATTATATATATATAAATTTATCTCTATTATTAATATATTTATATTATAATATATATATATTTATAATATTATTATATCTGTTCAGTGGTACTAATATTAAATATATTTCAGGCTCACAACTACGTAATAGGTACTGTGGATAAAAAAAATTACTAGTCAGCAGGGTTATCTCTATACATATTATTATATTATTATAAAAGTAAAACTACTTTCTCAATGGTAGGGTAGTAGTAGCATCTGTGAACTATACTATATAATTTAGTATATACTGCCCCCTATGTACGTACGCCTCCTATTTGTATATATATATTATAATATTTAATATATAATATATATATATTATTATATATATATAATATACCTATTTATATATATTACATACTTATTATTAGTTATTTTATATATATTATATATATTATATTAAGATATATTATATTATATATATTATAATATCTATATACTCTTCTAATATTATATATATATATAATTAATTAATTAATATATATTTATTAATATATATATTTAATATATTATATTAACTATATATAATAATATAATTATATATTATATAATATTAATAATATAATAATTATTTTTATATATAATATTATATTATTAATATATATATATAATTATATAATATATATAATATTAAATTAATTATATATATATAATAGTTATCTATATTATTAATAATATATAATATTATTATCTATATTATTAATAAATATAATCAATTATTATATAATAAAATTATATATTTATTATTATATTTATATTTATTAAGATATATATATTAATTAATATATTATATATATATACTATATTAATATATATATTTATATATATAAGTTATATAGTTATAATATATTTAATATTTACAATTAATTTTTTTACATTAGTCTTAAACGCTGTGCTGAATCTTAAATGTATTAATTTTAGATGTGTGGATAACACTTATGTTATTGCGTTAGAGTATATTCGATTATGATCAGTATGAATTTAATTAACCAATGTTGATAAATTTTTGTAATAGATGTACTAGAAATTATTTAAAAGAATTAAACTTTAAAATGGTAGAACGATATCCTGGATATTGAGTATAGATTAAGGTTACTCAGTTGCTTATGAGTGTATAGTTTACTATTTAACGGGTGTTAATATATTTATTTCTTTCTTTTAATATGATGACCACATTTGTTAATGTTAATCATTTTATAATTCAGATGTGTAAGTTGTTGTTTAGGATTTTGTCACTTGTACATTTTATCTTCATAGTTCATTGTTATCATTTGTTTAGCTTTTATTGATTAGTGTAAACTGTCTATATTACAGTATTATTATTGATGATAATATATCATTAGTATAAGTTATATAATTAATTATAATAAATTTAACCACATGTGTTCATTTAAATATACATTTAAGTTAAATATTATTTATCATATGATTTTAATATATAAATCAATTTAATCTATCATTGTTATCGATATTAGTATGATATATTTGCTTGATAACAATTGATTGATTGAATAATTGTAGTGAAGTAGTATCTTTTATGTTTCATTGTATGCCTATGTATTGATTTAATATTTACATGTTTGGTTAGATGATGTAACTTTTGTTAGGTCATGTCATAAGGTATTTGTTCGTTGTAGTTATTTATATTATAATTATATATTTCTTAGTTCAGTTACTTGGTGGACTCATGAGAGTGAGGACTATTATATGATTGATATCGCCAAATAAGCTCGTTCGCTATCTTGTACAACATTGTATATGGCTCACGGATATGTAATTCTGTGGTGGATGATTAGACTTGCATTCTTTATATGTATGTGCTTTATTGTAATCTCACACACATACTGTACGTCAATAATTGGTGACTTGAGTGCAGATATATCTCTACATATAGATTCTATATTACAGTATCAATTGGATAATACGCAGTGAGTGGCTGAGTATGGGATGAGAATTGTTTATAGCTGAGTGTATTGGACGGATAATGTTGTTAAACTATCTTTGATCTCATTCTATTAGTGATCAATATTTGATTCTTTCAGTACTTAGTAATATAGTCAATATTAGATACATATATATATGATAATTAATATAAAATACTTTACATAATCCTAAAAAATAATTATTTGTAATATTAATTTTCTCATTAATATTTAAAAACTGTATTTATAATAATTATATATATCATAATATTAATTTTTTTAGAAATAATCTAAATATAAATCAACATATATATTAATTATATATATTATATATAATTTAATGATTACAAACACTAAGCAAAGTAAGATTACTTACATTTATAAATAGTTATTTTAAGCAAGATCCACATTTGTGGTATACCTAAGGTATTTAAACAGACTGTTAAGCTTAGATTATATTCATTTTAAATATGACGATATATATAGGTTGAGTAATAACCAAATATATCAGTATTCTCTTAATCAGAATAGTTAGAAGATAGATATCGTAGGGTATCTACTGTCAGATTTTAAGGCTTAATTAAATTTATTATATATAATATATACTATAAATATCTCAATATATACCTAAAAATTGTAATCTTATTGATTAATATATTATTATTAGTTTTTTCCTTTGAAAGCATGAATGATATCAATATTATTATGGGTCTGAATATTTCAGGGGATGGAATGGTAAGAATGGTCTAGGAGTTCTGTAATGGATCGAAAATACTTTTATAATGTCTCAATTACTTGTTCAATACGTTTTTTAGCAGTGGGAAGGGCTGTTCATTAATTTGTCCCTTTTCCCTGTCGGTAAGTTTCGTTTCTATCACGTCATGTCACTTATCACTCATTTCCAATTTTGTGTGTCATTCCTTTGCATCTATTAATTGTTGTTGTTTGCTATTCGTGTAATGAGTAAAATTATTCATTTGATTTTGTTCATTTTGTGCGTGCCTAACAACTTTTCCGAGTGTCTATACAAAGTGGGATGTTTTTGTAGGCGGGAATTTACTTTTGATAAGGAAGATTATTTTTCAATACCGTGTTTGTTTCATCATGGGGAGCAGAACAGAATATCTGTGAAAAATCTTAATAGATTGTTAAGACTGTGTAAACTACTTTTAAAAACAAAGTTTTTTTTTTTACTATGAGTACAGAGCGACCGTTCCCAAAATTTAACGCTCGTAATTTATTAATTCTGGGTGAACGAATGTCCATTCTTCGAATTATGGATTGTCAGGTAAATGGAGCTGAAAGTATCTCTTTTTTGTTTTAGATGTTCAATCAAATACATAACATAAGATTAGATATCCTGGGAAGTATATTTTTCATAGACAATATTCCTGCTTTGCAACAAAGAGTGGTTTTAGGAAAACTTATATAGGAGGCAATGTAATATTGGAGTACAAAAATGACAGGAGGGGAGTAGGTTTGAATACGTATTTGATAAATTGTGGTTTTTCTGTTTTTACCATTGCACCACAGTATAAACTAGCTAATTATATAAGTAGGCCCGTTAGATTCTGGATGATTTGAATCGTGATTGTTGGTCGGACATGTAGTGGTAATCAAAGATTTATGCAGAAATGGGGGAATTTATGTCCCGAGGTGATAGATGAGAGTATTTAAAATTATAGTTCACACCCTCTCATAATTAATTAGGGTAGAGCGGTGGGCAAACACTTTCTAAATCTTGAACTTTCTGGGCAACGGTTTCATAGTAGGTGTATTGCCATAGGAGATAGTTAGTTATTGAGTTTTTCGCTTTCAAGTAGAATACTGATATTAGTGCTGGTAAATATTTTTGGACGAAAGAGGTTTGGGTGGGTACGAGTGACTGAAAGACTTGATTCCGTATGGTTGAATCCCTAGAATACTTAGCAGAGAGTGCTTTTGGTAATGTGTACGAGCCCACTTTATCAGGAATGTGTGGAGAGTAACTCTTTACATTGAAACAAATTCTGCTTGGCGCAACACGAGGGAGGAGAAGGATATACTTTAATTTTGGTTAATGTAAGGGTTTCTTATTAGAAATAACTGGCAAACAGTGGCGTACGGGGTAGTATGGTACTTATATTAGGATGAAGGCCACTCCTTTTCTATTTGGCGGGTTAGTCATCAGAATGCAAGTTCGGTGGTAAGCTTCTTTCGTTTGAATGGACTATTAAAGTATAGTGTGACGAATAGTGGAAGCGGTGTGAAAGAAATAAATAATGAGTGAAAGTGATGGATTTAATATTAATAAGCATAGTGAGCGGTCAGGCAATGGTGCTCTAAAAATGATCGCTCTCCTTGGTTATTCAAAATTTGTAAATGGATGAGTTTAAAGAATTTAGAGGTGGGGTGGCAAGGGATGGTGTTTTTTTTTCGAACTGATGGGGTAGAAGTGGTAAAGAGAAAGGTGAGAGGTGCCTCTATACTTTTTTTTTACCTAATTATATGCGAATGATATGGGTTTTGTGTGGAGAATCTGAAGAAGAAGTTTGAGCAGAATTGGTAGACCAGAGATTTTGGTGAGGGTGTGTAAATGGAGGGTTTTAAAGTAACGTAGATATGGGCTATGAGTAACAACGGTTTTTATGGAGGATAGAGTTGATTTTAATGTTTACAATTGGTTGGTTGAATTTGTTATGTGGGTGGGAGTGTGAACAGCTGGAAAAAGTGTTGATTTTTAAAATATGTTAAGATACTCAAGGGGGTGTGGAGTGTTGAAGAGTTGATGGATTTGATACGCACGAGTGTAGTAGACAGTTCGTGAGTGCGTACAGAGATAGGTAATTTTGGCTCTGGTGCAAGTATAATATTTTCAGTGGATGTAAAGGGACTAAGTCTTGAGTGCGGTGGGTCTTACATGAGGGTATGTTGTTAATACCTTTTGTGTTAATGTTTATGTAGTGGAGGGCGAAACAGTGGTCTGGAATAGCAGAGGTATTGCGATCTAAAGTACAATTAATGTGGTTCAGATGGACAGAAGTCTTTAGGGGCATGTGAGGTTTACGAAGAATTGATAAAATATGGGAACATCTGGTCGTGAGGAACATATTAGAGTAATAAGGGTGCAAAGTTAACTTCTTATTGAAGTGTTTGGTTCTATAAGTGGGGAAAGGATGTTAAGATGAGATCGGTTGGTTAATATTTGTTAGATGTATCTAACTGTGAGTGTGGTGGGAGTTTCGACTCCCGGCGGGAGACCATAAAAGAAGATAAATAAGTGGATTTATTGGGTTAATCAGTAATAGGAAATGCTGGAAAGAATCAAATGTGAGTTTAGGCAGAGAGAAGTATTGAAAAGGTCATACATGAGGAGTGAATGGCGGGGCTTTTTGTGAAGGGATTTGGTTGTAGCTCACCTGGGACAGGATGAACCCTCTAAACAAAATTGACGAGAATGCCATAGTGGGGTCCATCTGCGGTCCCATGATGCTTATAAGACTGATTTCCTGACATGCGACGTGGTGTCTACTAAGATAAGGTATGAATATCGGAGAGGTAAGTGTTGAGCTTTCCTTCTTTCTGACTTGCTATCATATTTTCTATTCACTTATAACTTTTCTTGTTTCTACTGTGCATTAGTTACGTAAATAAAAACCTTTAAGTGGAGAAGAAGGTTTTGTGAATGAATAATATATATCATTTTAATATATAATTATTATATATATAATTATATATATATATTATATATAATATATATATATATATATAAATATATTATATATATATATATATATATATAAAAAAAAATATATATATATATATATCTATAATATATATATATATATATATATAAGTTCCAAGTTTCATAAAGTCAACTTGACTTGTAAAACTTATATCTGTGATTACACGATGTAAAACTTGTGATTGATTAAAATTCTATAGAGGAATTTTGTACTTGTACATTGTACTTATTAGAACAATTGTAATACTTGTACTGACAAAATGTCATCTTGAATTTAACCAAAGCCTGTTAATATAATAACTACTCTTTGAACTAATAAATTCTCTAATTATGCTCAAACTAAATGCTATCTACTGAAAGCCCTTTCATGGGAGAAGTTTTTCTCCTCTCTTTTCTATCTCTTTTTTCTTCATGAATCGAATCTGTGTACCAGCTTGAAAAAGACGCTCACTTTAGCTGCATCTTGTTAAGGACATGGCCTATAGTTATTACCCCTTGGCAGGAGTTCTCTAAGATGTGGAAACTTTTTTACGAGTAATAGACGTCCAATCTAAAATACCAGAGCTGGATCTATTTATTCCAGTATTAGGTGCCCTAAAGAGGTTCTTGGGTCGGCTTTGTGATAATGCTGTGGTGTATCAACACTGCACAGAGTGTCTTATGACAACCTCTGAACCAGGAACATTCTTGCATCGCGGCGAAGAATCAGGCAAAAGAAAAACGTATCATCTGGATTGTCAGCTACATATGGTTCTTCTAGTCGAAAATAGTATGGTAATGTGTGGTCAGTTTCTGTATATACTTATCTTCCTTTATCGTAATTTTTTGGTCTGGTTGGGTAATTTTTTGCTGGTTTCACTTCCAGCAGTCCTCATCTTTTTCAATTTTTTACACGTACTAAAGGTTTACTTATATTTTTTTTGGGTTTTCTGTTTTTGTTGTACTTACATTAGATGCGTCATTTAAGTCATTTTTTCAAAGTAATTTTGGGTTATTGATTATCTATGATCTAGTAAAGGTTGCTATTGTACATGCCCAATATCGTATTTATGGCAGAATTTGAAAAACTATTCACTAACTATTTACAGCATTTTTCTCTTCATCTCTATTTGCAAGTATCCCATTATTTGTTTTTGTAAAGAAGTTTCTAAAACGCTGACTTTAATTCGTTGCAAATAAACTAAGAGGATACCCGTCTGACAAACAAGAATTTTCCTGAGCTAATATTCTTGTGTTATCTCTTCTTTCTTATTCTATTAATTACATATATCATATTATATATACGTCTATAATAGTAGATATTACAATTACCGTATTTATAATCTCTATATCGCTATTATCATTCATCCTCTGTCAGGTACTATTTATCACCTCTTTGTGCTTTAGATTCGATATCATTAAATAAGGGTAAAGAATATACATTATTCTCATTCTTATTTTACTTACTAATATTATCATAAGGATGTTAATAACTACATACTTCAAACTAGTTGTAGATAGTAAAATTGTTGCATTTTGCTACTTTTATGCTACAATTGAAATGTGTCAGGAATAACTATTGTTCCTATATCATTATATATCCTTGAATAGTAGATATTTCTATTAATCCTATCACGCTAATTCTCTATACTGATATATCGCCTATATAAAAAATTTTCATTTCGCGGAGTTATTATAATAATAGCAATTAGATTTATATGTCGATACGGATACAATCAGAATTAAATCCAATTAAGTGTATAATTTATTACTATTGCCTATTTAAGTCTAAAAATATGAGTAGATATTCTGTATTCTACTATATAATATCTCTCCTATAATTCTTAAACTTGGGTTATATCCACCAAACATGGCAAATGTTTGTATTACCTATAGAATTCTCAGATCATTTTTATCTACTTTAATTATAATTGAAATAAATATTTATATTTGCCTATAATAATATATATATATATATTAATATATATATAATATATATTAATATATATATATATATATATATATAATATTTAAATATTATATATAAATATATATATATTATTTAATCTATATATTTATGTATTGCTAACTATTTAATATATTTACCTCATATATAATGTATAATATATATAGAATAATGTAACATTATGGTCTTCCCCTTTACTTTTAATGTAATAAAAGAATTAATGTAATTCTTATATATGTATGTTTTAATATATTAATTATAATGATTTGAAAATATTTTAAATAATGTTAATATTATAAAGTTGTTATTTCTAATGTCTATAATTGTTATATTTACTAAATGTAGTATATCAAGTTCTTTATAATAACTTAATAAGTCTATTATACTATATATATATAATTATATATATATTAATTATAATTATGCTTTTTATGATTCTAATAATCTTTTTAATTATAGAATTACTTATATTTTGATTATGATAATATTTTATTATTATTATTATTATTTATTTACATGACTATATATACAAGAACGACACCTAGATTTGTTTGGCTATGGTTAAAATAATAATAAAAACTTTAGAAAAATATTAAAAATTTTAATAGTAACCCTTTTTATTTTTAAATTTATTTTTCTTAATGGAAAGAAAATATATGAGTATTAGTTATGTGTTAATTATTAATATGTTAAGTGGGCACGTAAATCTATTGTAGTATTGCGTCTTTTGGGTATCTAACTTTTCATTATAATACATATATTTTCATTGGTTCGAGTAAGGGATTAGGCACAGCTGGGGGTAGATACCCAGTGTAACCCAGGAAGACCATAAGTGGAAGGCAGCTTGCAGCGACTATGCATGCAAATTAAAGATGTCATCTGACGGCTGCTGACTGAACTGAACTGAGCTGAAATCACTGAGCGTTAACCGACTGACTTGAAAGTCGATTTAAAGAACACTTATCTGTAATATTTCTCATTCTTACCGGTGCTGAAAGGGACTTATTTCATTCTCGTCTGTTCTTTACGTTTTGATCCTGTTGTCTCGGCATTTAATTAAGAAAACGGACGATATCCCGCTGAAGAAGCTTTTTTTGAATTATCAAGCTTGCCCTATTTTCTTCATCTCAGCATTATGACTACAAACCTTTGCAAAGCCTGAATATTTTGAGAAGCGATTTAAGATTTAATTTTCTCGTAGCAATTTGCATTATCCATTCTTTACCTCATAAATTTATTTTTTTGGTCAGCTATTGTCCATACTGTGTTGTCTATCCTGAGAATTCGAAGGAATCTGTTGAGCTAATGCCCTATGGACTTGAACAGAAATCTGAGAAGAATTTGATACAAGGGATGTTGCTGATGCTCTAGAGGCTCTGCGTGAAAGAGGAAAGAAGAATGAACCTCTTGGAGAAGGAGATTTATCCATAGAAGACCTAGATGCCCTTCGTGATTTTGAACTTCCTTCGTCAACCTGCAAAGAAAAATAAGAGTATAATTTTGCATATTATAATTTGTTGGTTCTAATAACAAAAGTATCATAATGTATCTTTAATACTGGAGAGGATTGTTATTATACTGCAGTAAACGAAATTAAAGATAAAGTTAGAGGGAGTAGGATAGAGTCCAACGAATTATAATTTTGAATGAAACCTTTCAAAAGGCAAAAGATTAGACAACAAAAAGTAGCATTAATAGAATTTCGGTCGTGAGTTCCTTGCGAATATAATTTTGTTGATAAGAAATTAGATATAAGGATATAAGGTATTCTCAAACTATTAAAATGAAAGTTAGCTCAGAAAAACATCCAAAATTTTAATTCTTGAAGATTAACCAGCAATAAGATTGTATTTGAAACATATTTTCTATAGAGGCTGGTAAAAATTATAAAGTTTTTCTTAAACAGACAACTGCTTTTAATGAAGTATTTTTAATTACTCTTGGCTGTGGGTGATTAATTTAAATTGAAAAATCTACATTAATATTCTACATTAATAATCTACATTAATATTACTTTCGCATACGATCAAATAATTTCCACTGATATATGAAGATATAGTAAGGAGAGCTATATATGATTATCTAACAACCAAAATACCTCATGTTAATGAAATATAATACTACATTTTAGTATTTACAAAAAATTGTCATTAATAACACAATTGATATTTTCATTGAAGCTACTATTACTGTTATTGTTATAAACCAATGTATGTATATATTTAAATTCAGGGGTAAATTCATTAACGCAAAATGAAAAGGTTTTACTTTGTTAATTCAAAATTTAAAGAGAGTTAAAATAGTTTGCACAGCAAGGAAGTAAACAAATAATAATCAAAATAAC
>JABUQX010077440.1:27500-32500 GCA_015478945.1 Trachelipus rathkii | reverse complement strand
TTTTCAGATTCCAAAATTAAATAAATGAAATATTTGTGGAATAACTTTCAAGATATTAAAATCAACAATAAGTAGTTATTACTGCTTCCTGAAACGAATAGCACGCAAATAAACTGTAAACCAAGATTATTTAGATTTAGAAATAAAAATAGAAAGTACACAATCATGCCTGAGAGAAAGACAAATGTTATATGTGCTGAGAGCTCAAAGGAATCTCCACTTTTTGAAGCAGTAATCATTTCCTGGGAATCAAAGAAGCACAAAAGTGAGTCTGACCAACTTTGTGCCCCAAAATGATTAAAACGACTTCTTGCAGATGGCCTGGTTCGTTCCTGTGGAAGAATTAAAAAATCAGAGCAGGATAAAGGGACGAGTAAATGATCGGTGGAATCCAGAGGTGAAAAAAAAATTGTAGTATAGGTTTAAGAGTTGGGAATCAAGGTGATGGCTGGTACACTAGGTTTACCTCAACGAAAGATTATGATGTAAGTAGAGAGTTGCCCTAACTGCTCAAGTTTGTTTTTGCAAGAGAATTGGGAGAAGAGTTGCCTGCCGTGTTTGGAAAATTAGAAGAAAACCAATGAATATGGATAACATTCAAAATAATGATTTCAAAAGGGAAGATAAAAGAATGTTTTCCAATTTAAAAGTTGAATAGTTGAAGAATTTAAGATAGTCAGTAGAGTTAAGAGGTAAAGAAACAAAGCAAATAATTTTTGGTCTTATGTTGGAAGAGATAAAAGAAACAAAGCAGATAATTTGGAAAACTTCAAACTAATAAATAAGAAGAGAATAGACAATTTCGTTGCGCACAACCTCTACCTTTGGAGGATAACTGAGGATAGAGACAAAGAAAAAATAAATTAAAGTTTGCAGCTGGAGAACCACAAACTAAAGTTCGGAATAAAAGAAAGAAGTAATGTTTAGAGGAAGTGAGGTTTAGAGCAAATGAGGTTTAGAGGAAGTGAGGTGATGTTAAACAATGTGGAAACTAGAGCATAAACTACAAATATTAAAGAAATTACTAAAGAACCCACCATCTTTTCCGACACATCTTCTAGGTTGAATAGTATACGGTCACCTATAAATTGTTTAAGATAATGAGTGACTTAAAGAAGTTCCGAAGACGATTCAGAAAGTAAAACCTCTTAGAAGATTCTTAGAAAGAATAATAATGTGATATTTTCAAGAAATATTAAGAGAAAAAGAAACATCAAGAATATTAAAAGGAAACGAAAGTTTGAGTTGGATATTTTCAAAGATTTTATAATTATGCGGAAGATTGTTTCGAGTAGAGAGATGAAGAAACTCTTTCCGAGGCAATGTTTTCTCTGCCTCAATTTGAAATTCGAAAAAGATTTGAGATTAAGATCAATGCTTTAAAGCCACCCTAGTAACATGGGTCAATTGTTATTGGGTGAGGGTCTTTCAAAATAAAAGAAGTAATGAAGAAATGAATCGTGCGCATACGAGTAGATAGATAATGATGTAACAGAGAGGTCTTTAAAGAAAAATAGAAGAGTTGGGGATAGGATAGAATCTTGAAGAACGCCACTATTAATAATTTTAAAGGATGAACTGTGGTCATCTACGACAGCTGATATAGAACGGATGTAAAAGAAATTTAGAGATAAGAAACTACAAAGTGAAGAAAAAACACCAAAAGATGAAAGTCATTAAATTAAATCTTTGTCCCAAACTCTATCGAAAACTTTCGATATATTTCTAGAGCCATAACATAAGATTGACTGATATGATAAAGAGAGGGTCAGGAGCCAGAAAGAAGAGAAAGAAAATCACCATTTAAGTATTTCTTACAAAAGCCACACTGGCGATCTAAAATAAGAAATGAAAAATTGAGACGTTTCCAAATCTTACTGCTAAGGGTAGACTCTAAAGTTAAAGCGATACGGCGATAGGTGAAAGGCTGAGATTGGCTCCCCTTTTTACGGCTCAAGCTAGATGAACGCTTGTTTCCAGCAGGAAGGAAAGCTCATAGTTGAAGACAGACACAAAATAGTTTGCCAAGGCATGGTGCAATTTCGGAACTACAAGGTTTGAGATCCACTGAAAGAATATTATCAGCACCATACGACTTCTTAATGATAAGATCAGAGAGTACAGAAATAATATCTTTTGAAGAAATTACAATCTCAGGCATAAGTTGCAGGGGTGGAGAAGAAGGAATAGCACAGGAATCGTCTTAGGTGGAATTAGAGGCAAAAATTTGAGTAAAGAGCTCAGCTTCAGCAGAAGTTGAAGGAGCAGTTGTGCCGTTGGAATATATTAGAGGAGAAGCAAAGCTAGAGTTGACATTCTTTGGTAAATGCTAGAAACAACGTGAGGAAAGGGAACCAGAGATATTATATATTATTGCATTTTCTGAGGACAAAAGAGTTTTTAGTATCACGAAAAATAGATTTTTCAAGAATCAAGAATGAAATGTAAGTTGAATAAGAGTCTGCAGTTTAAACACAATGGTATTTCCTAAAGGCAGCATCCCTGTGCCGAATAGCTTAAGATTAAGTAGAGTCAAATCAAGAACCCTTAGTTTTTTTTAAAGTGAAAGAGCATGGATTGTACGAATTCATTCCAGAGAGAATTGCCTCAGTTGTGAACTCTGCGAATACCGAGAGACCCCTTTCGCTAAAACAATAATTCCAAGGGATATCGAAGAATTATAACTAGGTGGAAAGAGTTTAACAGTAAACGGAGAGTAATTTAAAGTTGATTATAGGTCAAGAAGGTTGGAATAATCCGCAAGACTATCAGAGATCCTGGTAAGGAGCTGCATAGAATAGTCAGTAGAGTTACTAAATAAATAAACAAAACAAAGGAATTTAGTAGTAGACTGACATGAAAGATTCAGTCACATGGTTTAAAATTCGGAATAGGCTAAGGTGGAAACCCAAGAAGAAGCAACGTCGTTTTGCACATATGTAAAACAACCACCTTTTGATGAAAATTAGAGATAAAGTAGGAGGGAACAGAGTAATTTTGTGGTTTGGTCAAGAACACGAGATGAAGTCTAGATGAAAAGAGGCGGTGTTCAAAATTAGAATTTAGACCTCGAATGTCGCAGTAATTGATAGAGAAAGATCGTTCATCAGAGCAAGCAGGTGGCCAAGCCGTCGCGGCACCAATTCCTTCACAGTAGCCCCCAACTTCTAAGTGGTGTTTGGAAAAGAAATGGACAAGGGGCATTGTTTGAATGCGGCCCTTCCAAGTATCTCCGAGGAAGATGTACATTTCGTCATTTTTATTCTTGTTTTTAAAAAGGTAACTTTTTAATATGCGCTTGCAAATCTGTAGAGGATATGTTAAGAAGTAGGATGTTATGAAAGTCAGAGTGACCCATTGTAGTCGATAGTAAGCTGGAAATAATCTTTGAGAAGGTGAAACGCGGAAATGACGAACCAGAGGGCCAGTGCAGTTGAGTAAAACCAGTGAATTCCAAATCGCACGTAATAAGATGATGTCATAGAATCAAACTCTCAACTTTGCGCTCTAAGGATGAATTACTAATATCCCTTTGAAATTATCACAGATTAAGTCATGAAAATCAACTTCAAGCCTTAATCAAACCAGTCCTTAATCAAACCGAATCAAAAATTTAATAAATGATTATCACGTTAAGGTTTATATAATAATGGCTGAACGAACCCCTTACTTTCCTATTGTATTCAATTTAAAATTTGATCGGTCTTCCCAACATTACAAACTTAAAATTTAAAGAAAAGTTTAACGTTCACCCCAGTACGGTACAAAGATATGAATATAGAAAACAGAAGCTCTAGCACTTATGAAATTATTTCGCTAGCAAACATCCTACATAATAAAAATCCACTCATTCATCTTCCTTTCCAGAATAGTATATTTTCAGTAACAATATTTGTAACAGTCCCAAGATCACTGAAATTACATGTGCACAACCTCTAGATAACGCCAAAAGCTTATCAATAATACATTTAAAATATCTATAAACTTCTGCTACCCCAAAAGCTGTATCTTTTCCTGTCAGAAGGATTCAACCACAATTGCTGTTTAGATACCATAACATTATTAAAGTAGATACACACAAACATACACACACACAAAATAAACAGAATGCAGCTAAAAAAAAATTTAATAATGCATAAAGAAAAAAGAAACCCATTGCAAAACATACGACAAAAAAGTCTGGATGATCACAAAGGCTTCATACGTCAAAAAACAATCCACCACCTATTTTCAAAGATCCCCAATACTTAGGAAAAAATCCTATCAACCATATGACATTGGGCTATCTTTCCAAACACTTTTCAAAATAAAAGCTCAAATCAAAAAATATGCTTAATATATGCCAAAAATCAAATAAATATTTATACCTACTTTAAATAATGACCAAAGAACTTATAACTCAAATTAAAACCAGAAAAAAATCAAAAGTATAAAGGGAAAATAATAAACTAAACCTTTATTACTCTCTTTGGTAAAAGAGCACTCTACGAACTCTCAACATACATGATAAATTCTGACACAGAGTTATTTTAATAATAAATATAGAAATGTTAAAATAGTTAGTGAGTTAAAACCGAAAGTAAATCTATCCCATCCTGCTTTACTGCTTACTACTAGTACACCCTAATTTACCCTTTTTTTATGTATTTCCATACTCTCAGAAAATCTACATGTCCCTTCAAGTAGTACATGTTCAATACCTAATAATACCTATCAATACCTATCAATACCTAAGTCTTGAGGACTTACTTGAGATATCCTTTCCATCCTCTCTGTATGGTCTTAGCAGCTGTGTCCATTTTCTTCCACCTTCTCGTAGAAGACACAATTTCCAATTCCTTTCTCGTGGGAAACTGCTTTTTGAACTTTTCCTCCATTTGCATCTTCAACTGAGGGGGAAACTAAACGACTGTGAGTGTTAGTAAAGCATGTGCACGAAAGCCTGTAGTTGGGGTCTACTGAACACTGCAGGCGATCGTGCTGGCTTTTATGGTGAAGGT
>JABUQX010077440.1:0-2500 GCA_015478945.1 Trachelipus rathkii | reverse complement strand
TATATTTGAACAAAGCGCAATCGCCTAATAGTAATTGGCTGAATTATAAATAAAATTGATCCAAGTCCATATTCCCATCACTTCTTAGGAACGTCATATCGAAGGCCTCTACTTGCTTTATAAACGATATCCATTAAACCAAAACCAAAATTAACAAGATACTTTAACACAAGAAATTACAAAAATCATCAAAGAAGCTCAGAGCTTAGTACTGAGGCTCTTAGTGCGCCGAGAATCAATGGGTCCTAAATACCCCAGATTAATACGGCAGGATACTAACCACCACGAGGTGTTTCGAATAACACGTTCTGGCCCCAGACTATAAATATTCAATAGACAAATTTGAAATAATATACTTCAAAAAAAAATTCAAAAAAAATTAGGGCTACTCAGTTGATATTTTATCTAAGGCTATTTCCTTCAACTCTACTAAACATATAACTTAGATGTTAATACGTATATGTTCCACAAATATATTTATACTCTTACTTCCGGCGAAAATTTGGCGAGAGGTTAACGAGAGGTCAATAATATCTTCTGTCACTTGTCTATCAATTGTCAGTATTTAATATATTTGACCCAGCTAGATTCGTTGTATGATCGCATGGCAAATATTAACCGCGGAGTTCATTTCGACTTAGTATATTACTATATGCCTTAATTTTTTCTCACTTCCATCACAATATTAAGAGTATATTCCATAGTACTCAGTACACACACACACACACATACACACTCACATACATACACACACACACATCATCTCTCATAAATATATATAATGTTCATCATCTTAATAATCTGCATAAATTTTATATATTATATATATATTAATATATTATATATATTATTTTAATATAATATATATATATATATATATATATATATAAATATATTATATGATAAATATATATATATATATATATATATATAATAATATATATATATATATATATATATATATATTATATATATATATATTATTATATATATATATATATAATATATTAATATTATTATATATATATTAATATAATTATATAATATTATATATATATATATATCACTTATTTATATATATTATATATATATATATAATTATATATATTATATATATGATATATAATATATATATATATATATATATATATATTAATTAAATATTATATACCACATGTCAATTTGGTATATAGAATAGCTAATAATATATCATTAAAACTAAAATATATTTCTTAAAACTAAAAAATATTCCTTTATTTTAAAATAAATATATATATATATATATCTTAACTAATTTACCTATATCTCAATTGATGAACTCTATGATGAAATATTATATTACCTATTTATTTACTTACAAAATATTATTTTTCATTCCTATTTATTATATATGTTTTATCTATTGTAGTAATGAGAAGCTCATCTGTTGCGTTCAAAATAATTATTTTGTATTAGTTAGTTTAGCTTTCCATACAATATAAATTATTTTAAATCCAAAAATATATATTATTCCCTATAAATAAACTTACAGAATAAATAAAATAACTTAAATTTTAAGTTTTGTTAAATTTCACTCATATCTAGAAATATTAGCTGTTCAGAACTAATCAAATGAAATTTTTAAATTTATTTACGTATAATTATAAATATTTTAATAAATATATCATTGAATTCTCTAATTAATAGCAAAATATAATTTATTAATTAATATTTATCGTGCGCTTATTACTCACATCAACTAACTACACAACTATCATATAATCACACACACCATCACTATCAATCACACACATCAACCTCAAACTAACACACATCATACAACCACATATATAAAATATATATTAATAATATTAATTAATATATATACTATATATATATTATATATAATATAATATTATATAATAATAATATATATATATATTATATTTAATATATATATATATTATATAATATATATATATTAATATATAATATATATATATATATATATATATATATTATTAATCATTAATTATAATATATTAATATTATGCTAGATGCACCATACACATAGAAATTAAGATGCATGTTAACAATTCATATGACTCGAGCATTTACAGTGCGACCCCACATGACCAACTTATATTAAAGACTCTCGCGCATAGATACCCATCCACCGACGCACATTTTAGCCATGCGGATGTTGCTATAGATATTAACTAGCGCGAATATTATAGTAATATATGAGTGTTCGAGATTATTGGAAAAAAGAATAATTTTATTATTTAATAATTACTTAATAATATTTAATTACTTAACGCTATTTACTTTCTGCCAATAAATAGCTCTTACGTCGAAGAAAAAAATCAGTAGAGGTCCTAAAAATACAACGAGAGCTAACTAAGCGTACGACAAATATAATTTTTTAAAAGAAAACTTAAAATGCTTTACAGAAGAGTATCCGATTTTGAATCACGTATTTTTGAGCTCGACGATAATTACCAATTGCTCTTTATTCGTA
>JABUQX010077438.1:0-12124 GCA_015478945.1 Trachelipus rathkii | reverse complement strand
GCACCACTCTCATTCTTTCACTACCACTCCAATACCAGCCCATCTTCATCATCCTACCACCTTTCACCTATCAACACCACTAATAACACAAAAACAACAAAACCAAACTGCCATACCACCTAAGTAACTCCACACCTCACCGGCCCGTAGTTATGAATTACGCTTATGCTACAATTGAAAAATACTCAAGTAGCTAACCTAAACCACCAACCAAAACACACTTGGACTCACCTCTTTCCTTTCCTTTTATCTTGAGGTGTAAAGATAAATTCAACTCTTGTGACAGACTGAACCAAGAAAAAATTTCTTATCTTTAGTTTTGTTTGGCATACCTACTAACTATATATACTCTGCATTGGGTTTATACTAGCACTCAGCTACCCACACTGATGCGATCTCGACCCTACTCCCGATTACACTACGTCAAGACTACAGTAGCGCACCCAGACTAACATACCAAAGGTATTCACGGCGGACTTACTCCAGATGCAGGGCTACACATTATACATTTCAAGAAAGGGAAATAATAATCTCACATGCATCGTATCTGAAAAGAAAATACTATACATATAACACAAGCTACCAACAACACTCCCTCCATCCACCAGACGACATAGTCGTCTGGTCACATAGCTTAATAGTTACAGCTCTTGTTCCTCCAGTTGTTCAGTAGCCTCCCCAATAACTCTGAAAGAATCACCATACCATCATCTTCATTTGACACAGCCAGCAAAACACAACCCATCATACTTCATATAAACATATACTATACTATATATATTATATATATTATATATATATATATATATATATATATATATTATATATACTATTATATATAATATAATATATTATATATATATATCATACTATACTATCACATTTTTATAATATATATTATAATATATATAATATATAATATATACTATATATAAAACTATATTAATATATCTATACTTATATTTATATATATTATATATATATGATATATCATATATATTAATATCATATATATTATTATAATAATATTTAATATATTATACATATATTACTTGTTGCACCATACCTAAATCATTCAAGACATATTCATGCAATGTCAAATTTTTTGTGAAACTGATACTCGATACACAAATAATTTTAGCAATGACCTTCATACAGCATACTGATACTTTACCCTGAGTACTTATAATATATATTATATAATATATATATATAAAGATATATATACCTTATAATAATATATTATATATATAATATATATAATATAATATATATACTAATATATATATATATATATATATATATATATATATACTATTATATATATATATATATTACCAGTTTATGATTTTGCTTTTATGGTGTTGTTATCCCAATCAGGGGTGTCCTGTACGCTCAAAATTCTCAACTAACGTAAATTACGCAAAGTGAGAGCAGACCAGCGTTAAGTTGGAGGGAGATTCAAACTTCAGCAGGAGGCACCAGAACATCCTATCTGTGTTGAACAAGATATTAATTCCCGTTATTTCTCCCTCGCTTGTTGGCAAAGCAAGTCACTGGGCCTCTCCTCAAAGCTTAAAAATACCTTAAGGAAGCAGCGACAAAACTGGTAATAATACCACGAACTCTCATCTCCCAAACTTGTACTGCAGTACAGAAAAACCCATGCTCCACCTATACATCATGCTGGTGCAGGCTAAATTAGACTATGGTTATGCCGTATATGGGCAGACCTTCCAGTTCTTACCTCCTCTTTCTTGACCCCATTCAGAATGAAGGTCTGAGAATTGCAAGGGAGCATTTCGTTCCTCCGAAGGAAGAAAGCCTGGAGGTGGAGGCTGGAGTGATGGCCCCCTATCCCTCGCGGAGGGACACCAGCTCATGTGCTCATGTTCCATACCGTATCTCAGGCCTCCTACCTACACTGCACTTTACATCTCGAATAAGACTCGCGTCCCCGCTCCAACCCTTTCCTTTAGCCATTTGCCTGGGTCCTGTTATATCTATCTTTCAGCTTTTCCATCGACCTTCCTTCAGCGAAGCGGTCATTTCACCTAGTATTTATAGTTTTACTTCTACCAATTCAAAAGGAGTTTATAACTGACCATCCTGTTCTGCTGCAAGCGCTAATCCAGTCTTTAACAAAGTCGACCACATCCGCATGCATTTAGAGATTCATTTTTGTCCCACATGCGCGAGGTTACATAGGACTCGCTATAGCAGTTATTATCGACGATCCAACGGCGAGAGGATAGCGTGTTCGCTTCACGCGTTTCCGACATCACTGTTATCCCACACCCTTCCACCGTATTTTCCCGTTTTTTTCGGCTGAACTGATTGCGTTGTCCATGTCATTGAACGGAATCCAATTACCAATCACCCGTGCGTACGAACTATACCATTCTTTTTCCATTCTCGAAGACGCTTTCCATTAATCTTGGACGATCAACCCAAAACCCTTTTGTTTCTGCCATTTCAAAAGTCCCTCTGCTTATTGCCTGCGCAAGAGCACTCACTTGAGTTCCGTTGGGTTCACATCCCATGTGGTGTCCTGACAACGACAGGTAGATGAGAGCGCACAGGATGCAGATGCCCAATACCTTCCTCCCTCCTGCATACGCCTGGCCATTTCCCTGCTACAGACTTTCACCATCTCAATACGTCGGGTTTCCTATCTGGCCTGGCAACATTTGGAGCCGAGGATGCTTGGAGCACAATTATGGAACGATCAAACCCCATCAGTTGGCCGTGGTTCTTCTTCCCGTAGAAGAGTTCGGCCTCACGAGTATGGTCTGGCGCCGATTGCCTTCTGGTCGTTTCCATATTTTCACATCGATTTTTTTATGTCTCAGGGGATCCCACCTACTCTGCCATTTTGCTCCAATTATTCTCTCACAGTAGTTCAGCTCTTTATGGCGTTTTGCAGATGCCATCTCGGCCTCTAAAGCAATTCTTGCCTTGTAGTCATCATATACTCTTTCAGGCACTTCTTAAACAAATCATCTCACTTTCGTGTGATTGAGCTTTTGCTTCCTATTTGGAACTTATCTTTTTAGGTACTTTGGATTCCTCCTACCATTTTCCTATTTCTTTGGTTAAGGATTTCCCTGTCGATTTAGTTTACTAAACTGTATAAGCACCGATCCTGTTTGTGCTGTAAAAGCTCCCCTGTTACATCCACTAAAAAAAAATAAAAAAATCTAGTAATTATTAATCATATAATATATATATATTATATATATATATATATATATATATTATATATATATATATATTATTAATCATTATTATATATAGTATATATATTTATAATATATATATATATCGTATAATTTTGAAGCTCCAATACCCAATATATATATATTATATACTATATATATGTAGTATATTATTCATAATTATTCAAAATATTCTTTACCATTCAAAATATAATATTCTCATTTTTTGTTTTCATATAGACCTTCATTGGCCAGTCACCGATCACAAATGAACAAGGTTCCCATAAGGAATACCTAACTAACAAGTAGAATCTTTACGTACAAGAAAGAAATTATCAACGGCACTTAAAAAAGATTAATCAACAAAATTTACATTAGATTTGTAATTTTACTTTTAAAAAACAAAGATCAGTTGACGAGCCATTTAAAATGCGATAACAAGAACAAAAGTTAACTGCAATTATGATTTTGGTAAGCAAAAAAGAATCTTAAAAATACATCAAGATGTAAAAACTCACAGCACATTCCTGGAGAATAAGTTGTGTGATAATGAAATAATTGTGCAACATCGATACTGTAATTAAATATAGTTTAATAAGAAATTACGGGTAGAAAAAGGAAACTGATCGCCCAAAAACAGGCCATCATCAATTTTAATTATCAAAAAATATGAGCAAAATAAAAATAGAAAACTAGTTACCTACAAATGCAAGACCTGAAGGAAACTAGAAACAGAAGAGCAAAGGAAGAATTAAGATGAAATCACGATCATCACCAGAAATGATCGGATATAATAAACACGAAAGAGGTCAAATGTCTTTAAGTACACACTACTAGAAAATTTAATAAAAATATGACAGGAAACATTTAGAAGAACCTAAAAAGAAATGACAGATAATGAAGAGTTAATAGCAATGGGGAGTTGATGAGACAGAGATTAGTAGGATGAAGAAAATATCAGAGGCTGCTGTGAAATCTAAACAAAAGAAATAATGACACGAAACAGATAGTGAAAAGTAATATATTTCAGATACAGGAAAAGCCCATTATAAGAAAACAAGAACAATGTGATGAAAGATATTTAAAATTGATAGAGCGAAAACGGGATACGACATGCAGAGGAAGAAGAGATGATAAGCAAAATAGCACACTATAGAGATAAAATATCATTCCCAATCTCTGGTAATTTATGTAGGCCTAAATAACAATATTTGGTGAAGCGATCCATATGCAACTATGGCGGACTAGAATAGAATTATTCCTAGAACTCTTTAATAAAATAATAAGCACTTAGTTCTCAAAGGGACTCGAAAGAAATCACTTGAAAACTGTCTGTTGTACTAGAGGGAAAATATTTGAAAAATTTTCATATGATAACAAAGATTAGAGTTTGATTGTTAACAACATCGGATCATAGAAAAAGAGTCATGGCAACAGAGCTATGAACCAGGCTATTTCATTTCATTGCTTGCGATAGCTCCAGAACCAGCATTGGAAACTTCTGTGTCGAGAAACAAAATCTTCCGGAAGACTCTAGGTGAAAAAGTTTAGATATCTGATGGAAGAAGATGCTAATTATATTAAATGGGTGAAATACTCAATACACAAGGAGTAGCATTGGAAACCATTTCGCAGAGAAGCAATCTCCTAGAGAACTCTAGAATAGAGTTTAGAGATCAGAAGGAAAAAATGCTGATCCACTAAAAGGGAGGTCTTCCCTCGGGGCTCGGAGTAAACGAAATATATATATATATATATATATATATATGAGCAAGAAGAGACTTATATATAGCATATATATATATATATATATATATATATATATATATATAGATAGAAATATATATATATATATATATATATATATATTATATATATATATATAGCCATACAACCGGTTGCATTGCTGGTAAGTTTTTTAGGTCTTTACGGTATTTTATATATATATATATATATAAGTATAAATATATATATATATATATATATAATATTATCATTAAGGTTGTTATTATTATTATATTTATATATATGTATATTTATATATATAAATATATATATATATTATTATATATTGGTTATGTTATATATATATATATATTATATATATTATATATATATATTATACATATACATATATACATATTATTTTATATAGCGATAGTATATATATATAGTATTATTATTAAATATTGCTATATGTTATTATTATTATTATTATATGGGATAGAGGAGGTAAAGATATTATATATGAGCTATTATATTATTAGTTATTGCTATATATATATATATATATTATATAAATATATTTCCATATACATATTATATATATACATATATGGTTATTGGTTATTATATATATACAGAAGTTATATTATTATATACATATACATACATATATATATATATTATTGCTATTGCTTCAGCTATAGATATATATAGATTGTTAGTGAGTGAGAGTATTATTATATATATATATATGAAATGTATATATATATATATATATATATATTATTATTATATATTTATATATATATATATATATATATATATATAAGATATATAATGTATAATATATAATATATATATATATATATATATATATATATATATATATATATATATATATAACGATATGTGTATGAAATAAAGCTTACCTATTTTTTTATCGCTTTCAACAAAGGAAAAGGCTTGAAAATCAGGTCTATCAATGAACACTTGACTCTGGAAGGCATCCTTTATTAGCTTTGGTTCACACAAAAGGACAAACAAACAAGTGCCAATTCTCCAACTGTTTTAGAGTTTTGAAAAAGAAAATAAAAACATAGTTTGTAAATATTAGATGAATTATTAGAGTTTGAATGTAGACTGATAGAAAGATAAAAGAAGAAAATTATTCAAAAATATTTGTTAGCTATTTACCAATAAAGAGCGATGTGTATGTGTATATATGGCTTTACCTTCTCGCCCCCTGACCACACTCATCAGAGTGGTTACACCTCACTAAGGCACCCCGCCGCCGCCTCAGGCCTCCTCAACAGATCGCTTAAGGCTGTGATTTCCAAGGTTGTTCTGGGATGATGGTTAGAGGGACAGACTATGAGGAAGTGATACATAGTTTAAGTGGCCTGGTTGCATTTTATGCAGATATTTGAGGTAGCTTGGTTAATGTTGAATCTATTTTATAGTATTACAAGTTTGGGTGATGACCGCATCTTAATTTGGCTCAAGATGTCTGAGTGGTTATTGGAAGTGAGTTAAATTTGAGTGCTATTTCTGGTGGGTGATCATTTGGTATATTTTTTGGTTGTCGATTTCTTAAATATTGTTCAAGAAAGTGAGTGTGTATTTGTTTGGTATATGAGGTGTTATTTTGTGGTGGTTGGATGCTACTTAGGATTTGTTTGTATAATAAGGCTGGGGAAGATAGAGATTGTTTTAGTCTGTGGTGAGTGAGGTTAGAGAGTGCAGTGTGGCTGGGGTGTTGTGGTGTCTGTGTTTTAGTGTAAAATTGGGTGCCCATCGTTTCTAGGTGTTTGTCTCTAGGTCGTATCTTTGTTTCGTCGTGTAAGTGTTGCTGAGTTGTTGAAAGTGTACACCCTGTTATAATTCTGAGTGCCTTGTTTTGTGTTGTTTGGAGTTTTCTCATGCTTCCCTTGGTTTATAGTGGATGCCATACTGGTGAAGCGTAGTTCAGTGATGGGTGGATAAATTGTTTATATTTGGTGACGGATATCTGTTTGTTATTTTTCGTGGCAGTTCCTGCTATGGTTCTTATAATGTTTAGTTTCCTGTTTGCTGATGTTGTAATATTTTCTATGTGTTTTGTGTTACTCCTAATATTTTGGGTGTTTTGTTTAGGTATAGCGATGTTATTTATGAAGATTTGGGGATTGATAGTTCCGAGTTGGCGTTCTGCTTTGATTAGTGTGATAGAGGACTTGTTTGGTGGAGCAGACATTCTAATGTCCGTTAATTAAGTTTGTATTTGGTTGATGTATTGTTAGATTAGGAGTGTCTCTGTGTTTAGATTCTGGTGTGTGTGTTAGCTATGGTGATGTCATCGGCGTAAGTTGTTATGTTTGTGTGATCTGTTTGTGGTTGTGGAAGAGCTGCTGTGAATAGGTTGAAAAGTGTAAGGGATAGTATTGCTCCTTGGGGTACACCGTTTTTAATGTTAAATGTGCATGATATCTTCTTATTGATCTGTATTTGAGCTGTTCTTCCTGATAGAAAGTTTGATAACCATTTCTTTAAATTAGTTGGGATGCTTGATTTTATTGTTTTGTATATTAGATGTTGTCTGGTGACTGTGTCGAAAGTAGTGATGGACCGGATGTCAAAATTTTACTGTTTGCGGATGCGGATGCGGATGCGGATCTTAAAGTAGGAGGATGCGGATGCGGATGCGGATGTTTACTCATTTATATTTAAAAATTATATGTATATATAGCATATATATATATATATATATATTTTTATAGTATATAAGTAAAGAAATATATATATATATATATATATATATATATATATATATATATATATATATATATATATATATATATATATATATATATATATATATATATATACAGGGTGATTCAAAATTATGGTAAAAATTTTTGGTAACATAAGAAATTCAAAAAATAATGGTAAAAGTTCCTATGAAGGTATGACGCAATGTGCTTAGTTTTCCGTCTGGCTGTCTTGTCTGTATGTGTTTTTTACTAAATATTTTGTATCTACGAAACCAAGTAGGTTACAAACCCTATATTTGGGATGAGCATTGTTGTGTGTAGTAGTGCTAATGACGACAAAAAGAAGTATCAAATTTACTATAAATTTAAAAATGGCGGCCGTTAAAAGTATTTGAGGCGACATTCCATGAAAGTGGATGACTTAGGTTAAAATGTTAAGGAACCAAAAAACACCTATTGTTGTACGCAGAATCAAATGGTATAACATTTAATAATTTATGACTATTAATAAGGGAGAATGTAAATTTTAGTAATTGGAAACATCTCATTTAAACAATAACTACTCTTCCACAAACAGCTACTCCTTCCATTAAACATTTCAGCATATTGTTGACCAAAACAACCAACTACTGTATGCAATAAATGCACTGTCTGTCTGTGTTACGCATTAAAATGTAACTCATTGACTGAGTGTCTTTTACGTATTTCTTTCGTTATTGAATATGAAACTTAATTACCACGTGTATTCATACTCTAAACTAGCTGACATGCATCTAATGTATGGGATGGTACGCTACAATAGTTCTGCAGCAAGACCTTTGTATCAAGAGAAATATCCCAACCGAATTTGTTCAAAGGTTTTTGCCACTATTCATCAACGCCTGGCTGAAACAGGATATTTGTAGTCCAGCGAGCACACTCGGAGGCAGACCCCGATCTACTAGACTGTTGATTTAGAAGAATTAGTTCTTAATGAAATTTCTGAGCATCCTGAAAAAAGCACGCGAGGATTGTCACTACAGTTTAATTCGAACCAATCTAGTATTTGGAGGTTACTACACGAGCAACAGTTACACCTGTACCACGTCCATCAGGTGCATATTCCATTGCCACGTGACTATGCTCCTCGTGCTGTTATTTGTCAATGGTTTTTGAACAAATGTATTGACCAAAATTTTTAACGAAGGTTTTATTTACCGCTTACTGACGAGGCTCACTTTACAAGAACAGCTATCTTTAACGTTCATAACGAACACATTTGGGCAGACGAGAATCCTCGTACCATTAAACAGAATCGTTCACAACATCAGTTTTCAGTAAACATTTGGGCAGGAATTTTACATGATCATGTACTTATGCTCGAGCTTCTTCCCAGGCTTAATGACATAATCTACTTAACTTTTGAAACATGAGCTCCGTAAATTGTTTGATGATGTACCTCTTCAGATGCGGCAAAACATGTGGTTTATGCATGATGGGGCTCCTGCACACTTTAGTGATGCAGTTCGTGAACACCTGAATGAGACCTTTCCCAATCAATGGATAAGTCGAGGTGGCCCAGTTCCAGCAAGGTCACTAGACCTAAATCCTTTGGATTATTACCTTTGGGAACATTTAAAGACCTTAGTATGCTCTTCTCCAATCGACACCGTTGAAGACCTACGATTAAGGATTATAAGCGGAAATGAAACGATTAAACAGACTCCTGGAATATTTGAACGGGTCCGACAATCGATGAGAAGACGCCTGGACGCGTGCATTTGGCAACGGAGGTCATTTTTAACATCATCTTTAGTCTTTTGATATCATTTGTAGGAGCTTTAGAAACAGTATGTTTATGGTGTACAAAATTAAACCTATCATACAATAATAATATGTTTATTTACACCTATTATTCCGAATGAGTTATTCGTTCCTCAAATACTTTTAACGTCCGCCATTTTCAAATTTAGAGTTTGTAACTTACTTGGTTTCGTAGATACAAGATATTTAGTAAAAAACACATACAGACAGCCAGACTTAAAACTAAGCACATTACGTCATACTTTTATAGGAACTTTTACCGTTATTTTTGCATTTCTTATCAGTTACCAAATATTTTTACCATAATTTGAATCACTCCTGTATATATATATATATATACAGCATATATACAGCATTAAGAGGAGTATATATATATATATATATATATATATAGTTAGTATATGCAGTATATATATATATATATATATATATATATATATATACAGAAATCGAAATTCAAAATTACAATTACGGTATTCCCATAAACTCCCATGATAAAGATGCCAAATAATATTTATTTTATATGCATTTGATTAAATGTAGAAAACATCCGCAACATCCTCATTTTTCAAAGGAGGATGCGGATGCGGATGCGGATGTGCCGTTAGGTGAGGATGCGGATGCGGATGCGGATGTCAATTTAGGTGCGGATGTTCCGCAAATGCGGATGCGGATGCGGATGTCATGTCCATCACTAGTCGAAAGCATTGTTTATGTCGATTGCCATGAGAAGAGTTTTATGTGTGGGTCTGAGATTTAAGCCGTCTATTATTGGTTGTATAATGTTTGTGAGAGCTGTTGAGGTTGAGTGGTTTTGTTGGAAGGCATGTTGGAACTCTTGTTTGGGGATGTGTGGCTTTATTCTATTCAGTACAAGCTTTTCTAGGAGTTTACACAGAGTGAATATTAATGAAATTGGACGATAGGAAGAGGGGTTTGAGGGGTCTTTTCATGGCTTTAACTTTGGGATAATAATTATAATTGCTCTTTTCCAGAGGAAGGGAATGTGATTTAATTTGAAGGAATTGTTGTATATGTGTGTTAAATGAGTTAGTGCGATATTTCCTAAGTGTTTAATGTGGATGTCTGAGATATTATCACTACCGGTTGCTGGTAAGTTTTTTTAGGGTCTTACGGTGTTTTTTTTTATATCAATTGGTGTTATTTCTATTGTTTGGTCGTGATTACTTTTTATTTTCTGAAAGGATCTGATTATTTTCCTATTTTGTGGATTATTGGCCGTGGGTTTATGACTTTGCTTTTCGAAATGAGTTGCGAGGGTGTTGATATATTATTTTGTTGCTTGTGGGGATTGAGTGTTGGGATTTTTGATAGATTTGTGTGTTGGAGTTGGGTTGTTTTTTTGTTTTGTTATATATATATATATATATATATAGAAAGATATATATTGAGATGTAAGTTAATATATAGTAGTATATATATATATATATATATATATATATATATATATATATATATATATATATATATATATATATATATAAATTACCTGATAACTGGGACCATGTTCTCTCCTTAATTCTTCCAATCTTAATGACTCCACTTTGTTTACTAAGCCAAGCTACAAAGAGGGGGGAGACCCAACTGACCTAAAATGATTTGCCAATATAATGGCATCTGATGAACGGTCAGAGTTGCAAATTTCATCATCATATTTTTCAACATTTTATTTAGCTTCCGATAGGAAATTGAGTTTGAAGATGTCATTTATATCAAGTTTTTATTAGGAAGTTTCTCCTGAAGAGAGAGAGGTTTTTTTTTCTAACCACTAGCCTTTTTGGAAGTCAGGTGACAATGAGTGATATATATATATATATATATATATATATATATATATATATATATATATATTAGTTAAGAAGAAGAGGTGAGTTATATATATATACATATATATATATATATATATGTTATTGGTTTTCTTGTAAGTATGAAAGAAAAAGATATGGGAATTTTAAATATGTAAAATTAAACTGCCCATATATATATATGCTATATATATATATATTACAGGAAAGTAAAGAAAACAAAACAACAAATATATGGAGTTATAGCAATTATATATATACAAATATTCTTATTGTTACAAATATATATATATATACGACAGTAGTATATATATATAGTTGTTATTATTATTATTATTACATATATATACATATTATGATAATAAGTTGAATATATAAATTTGTATGTAGATTGTCATATATGTGTTATTTTTTCTTATATATATATATATATATATATATATATATATATATATATATATTAGTTATATAGAATATATTATATATGATAATATACATATGCATATATTGTAATTATAGTTAGCGTAGCATATACATATACATATATATACATACATGTGTGTGTGTGTGTATTTCATGTGTCTTGTGCATTTGAACATACATTTCCTTTTACATACCTGAGGATAACTGGAAGGTTTTTTAAAGATGTTCCATAAAATAAATGTAATCAAACTCTAATAAAACAATTCGATAAACATTTCAATACTCCTGTGGTCGTTATATAAGAGAGAGAGATATATATATATATATATATATATATATATATATAGTATATATATATATATATATATGTATATAAGGC